>PVIW01010264.1:0-45501 GCA_004026585.1 Noctilio leporinus
AAGAAGAACAAGGTAGGAGGAATCACAATACCGGACTTCAAACAATACTACAAGGCTACTGTCATCAAAACAGCATGGTATTGGCATAAGAATAGACATATAGATCAATGGAACAGAATAGAGAGCCCAGAAATTAACCCAGGACTCTATGGTCAACTCATATTTGACAAAGGGGGAAGGAACATCCAATGGAGTAAAACCAGTCTCTTCAACAAATGGTGTTGGGAGAACTGGACAGCAACATGCAAAAAGATAAAACTAGACCACAACTTACACCATACACCAAAATAAACTCAAGATGGATAAAGGATTTAAACATAAGCAGTGTCACCATAAAGGTCCTGGAGAAAAATATAGGCAGTAAACTTTTGGATATCCTACGCAAAAATATGTTTACTGATACTTCACCAAGGGCAAAGGAAATAAAAGAACGAATCAACAAATGGGACTATATCAAATTGAAAAGTTTCTGTTCAGCTAAAGAAAATATCACCAACATTCTACTTAGTCATTTCAAGCTTTATTCTGTAAAAGCTATCTAAATTAAAAACAAAAACAAAAAACTGAGGAAGAGATTCAAGATTTCTTACCCTACCCTAGCATCATTGCTAGTTAACAATTTACTGCAAAAGGGAAATAAGAAATAAATCATATACCCTACCACAAAATATTCAATATTCATTTAGGATTTTGAAATTACAATGTATCTATAATATTCATAAATATCACATTCTTTTCATTGGAGAAATTGATAAATAAATATTAGCCAGTAGAAGTGGTTAAGTGTAAATGAAGTTCTACTTGCCTGAGTCTGAATGCTTGCTGTATGACATAGTTGGTGTGTGACATTAACTAAAATGTATATTCTTGCTGAGCCTACAGCCTTCATCATTTATAAAATTGGGGAAAATAATATTTACAGTGTAGGAATGTTGTAAAAATTAAGTGAAATAATTAATCTGGGATGCTTAGGATCATGTTTGCTACATAGCTTATCTTTTCAAATGTTGCATCAAATAGCCAAAGTGTGCACCTTAAAACTTCATATTGTACATTTCTACAGTCTTTTACTTGGAGAACTCAATAGAATGCCTAATTTAAAATTTTTGATTTCTAAATTCTTGAATGGAGTTAATTTTTTTTTTTTTCAGACCATAGTAGTCTGTTAATTATAGAACCATGCAACATCAGATAGATTTGCTTGGGAGTGACTGAGCTTTCATGTGCTACAGTCTTTGTTCTGAATGTGAATATAAAATGTGAAAAATATGTTCAGGTGGAAGTAGGAAAGAGATGGCTTTTAGAAATAAAATAAACTAACAAAATATTTTTTAAGTCTCAATTTTCTTCACATTATTATAGAGGTTGAAGTTTCAAAAATGGAATCCTATTTCAAATCATTTTTAAAATTCCCAGTTCTACAAAAAAGATAGATAATGTTTTCTGCATGTTTTGCCTTTCCAAATAATATGCAAAGCCTAATTAATGCATTCCAGGTTTTATAAACTAGCTTGATTTTATTTCATCAAGTCATGTAACAAATGGACTATGATTTTGTTTATAATATCCATAAAATAGATTTAATTGTATTATTCAAATTCTCTCTTGAGGTATATTTATTGATTTTTAGAGGGAGAGAAATGGAGAGAAGAGAGAAAGAAGGTGAGAGAGAGAGAGGGAGAGAGAGAGAAAGAAAGAGAGAAAGAGATAAATTGTCTTCCATATGCATCCCAACCATGGATCAGACCACAACCTAATTATGTGCCTTTACTGGGAGTCAAACCCACGACCCTTCAGCATATGGGACAACGTTCTAACCAAGTGAGCCACACCAGCACTTAACATGGTATGCATTAAGAATTATATAGGAAAAATTATAATTAAATTATAATTAAATTCTATGAAGCATGTTATAGTTCAATATAGTTTTCAATATTAGTGATTTATATAAAGCATGTTATTTTTTCTTCAATTAAATCTGGTTAAGTTTAAAAACTCAAGATCAAATTATTTTTACAAATGTTGAAGCTAACTGTATGCAGAACTGACCCCTTAAACCAATTGTACTTACTTCACAAACCTAGATACACTATTGAAACATTTAGCATGCTGATGGTATATATGAAATGACTAGAGATTTTGCACTAAATGTGACAGCAGAAATGCATGTTGAAATAAAAGAAAAAAGGGTTATGTATTTACCCTAAATTTACTTTGTGTGCATTAGGATATATTTGGGTGCATGCACACATGAATATACACAGGTAGACACACTAATCTATATTCCTGGGAAGATGCAAGACCTGCTACCACATAACTATTATTTAATAAATATACTCTGAATGCATTATATGAAATTATTATTGGTATTAATTTTAGCATTTCTTTCACAAGTACCTCACTCTGAACAATGTAGAACAATGGAGCAGCACACCACATCACATCTGCCCTGTAGGCACACAATCCCAAATCAAGAAACTAACAAATATGTTCAGTTAGGGAAAGGGGGAGAAATATGTATACTAACATTGGACAAAAAGAAATGTATAAATCCATTTCAATCACATTTAGTCCTTTATTTTAATTTAGCATTAATTTTACACAAAAGAATTGAATCATTAGCAGATGTTTGAAAAAAGAACATAAGACAGAAGGAAAAAGGAAATGCCTCTTTGTGTAATTAGTGAAATGTTCTTAGAAATAATACCTATACATAAAATTACATAAATATAGGAATAAGATAAACAAGTGAAAATGACACATTGTATTGAACTATACCAGAAGAAAGAGTGATATCAATATAAGCAAGGAATACCTGTGGATATATCTGAAATGTTAAAGGACATATATGCTTATTTTCTTCTGGAAGTTGAAGGGAATCATTTTAGAAAGGGGTTCTGACATAAGAGATCTGTCCCGAAGTATCGGCATGCAAACTGTATTAATTAAGTTGACATTGGCTCAATATGTTTGGAACAGACCTTGATAGGCTTGTGTATACATCTTAATGCCCTTTTAGAAGGTTCCTGAAATCTTATTACCTCACCAAGTCAGTCAAGTTTGACATGGCTAACATAACTGTGTTATTCTTAGCTCAGAGAGTTAAAATAAGTAAACATATTCAAGACATCCTGAGGAGAACCAAGATGGCGGAGGAGTAAGTGGAGCTTCACCAATCTCCTCCCAACACCAAACTGGAATTACAACTTAATTGGGGAGAAATCATATGGAATAACCAACAGAAAACCAACTGGAGAGAAGCCTTATAACCATGGACAGAACAAAAGAGGCCACTTCATCACATTATGATGGGTAGGAAGTGTGGAGATGCAAGAGCTGGCTGGGCTCCCACAGGTGGCAGCTGAAGGGACAGAGAAACATCTCAGCAGCTGGGGGTTACACCTGAGAAGGGTGGGTTCTAATCCTCAACTGGACTTCCCAGCCTACAGCAACACAGCTGAGAGTAAAGCAGCACCCAGCTGTGAAAAGCAAAAATCCTCCAGGTTTTGCTGGCTTGACAGAGAGACCGAGTTCTTAAAGGGACCACAAATGATAATACAGTGGCACCCACCTACCCTGGGCTCCAGCAGAGAAAGGGCAGAGTGGACTAGAGACTCTTGGGGAAAGTTTGAGGCAGTGGCTTTAGCGGGAGGGTTGAGGGAGCAGCTCTTGGGTCCAGTGTGGACCCATCCCCTGTACAGCTAGCAGACCACTCTTCTCCAAAGGGCAGGAGCCTGAGAGGAAGCCATAGCCCCACCCATAGGAATTAATCTGCCCCACCCAGCAGTGCCGAAACTTGATCTCATGGCATAGGTTGATTGGATTAACAACTGAATTAACCTGCCCTACCTAGAGGTGCCTAAAACTGACCACTATGCACAGGCTGATTGGATTAACAACTAAAGGAGACAGACTAGGACAGTGGATTTCTGATAGTCTCCAACTGGCTGGCTAGGCCTGGACTGGGACATGAGCTGACATCACCAAGCATTGGGCCAGGAAGAAAAAAAAAAAAAAAAAAAATGCACCTCTACACCACAGAAGGTCACACCACTAAGACAGTAAGTCAAAGCAGACCTAACCAAGAAGTGGAAACAAACAAGAGTTACCTAAAATGGGGAGACAAAGAAATAAACCCTCAGCAAAAGGAAAAGAGGAATCACCAGGAAAGGTGCAAAATGAAATAGAGGCAAGCACCCTATCAGACATGGAATTCAAAGTAATGATGATAGAGAAGCTCAGTGATCTCATCGAGTTCAAAGGAAACTACAAACAACTCCAGGGGAACTGTGAAAAACTCCAGGAGAACTACACCAACATTAAAAAGGACATAGAAACCATCAATAAGAGCCAGGAGGAAATGAAGAATACTATTTCTGATTTGAAGAACATTGTAGAAGGAATTAAAAACAGGCTAGAAAAGCAGAGGATTGGACCATCAAGCTGGAGGTCAATATAGAAAAAATTCCCAGACAGTGCAACAAAATGAAAATAGACTGAAAAAGAATGAAGAGGTTTTAAGAGAGCTGCAGGACAACATGAAATGTAGTAACATCAATATCATAGGGATACCAGAAGGAGAAGAAAAGGAGCAAAGGAAAGAAAACCTTTTTGAAAAAGTAATGACAGAAAACCTCCCTAACTTGAGGAGAGAAAAAGCCATGCAAGCTCAGGAAGCACAGAGGGTACCAATGAAGATGAACCCAAATAGGCCCACTCTAAGACACATCATAATTAAAGTGGCAAATTTCAAAGACAAAAAAAGAATCCTGAAAGCAGCAAGAGAGAAACAGTAAATAACATACAAGGGGGCTCCAATAAGGCTATCAGCTGATTTCTCAACAGAAACATTATAAGCCATAAGGGAATGGCAAAAAAAAAATATTTCAAGCAATGAAAAGCAAGGCCTGCAACTAAGAATACTCTACCCAGTAAGGCTCTTATTCAAAATGGAAGGTGAAATAAGGAGTTTCCCAGACAAAAGAAGACTGAAAAAATACATCTCCACCAAATCACCATTGCAAGAGATGTTAAAGGGCCTGACTTTAAGAAGATGAAGAAACATAGAGACAGATAGGAACACGGGTACAAAGGGAAAAATAGATAATGACTAAGTACCTATCAATAATAACCTTAAAGGTAAATGGAGTAAATGCACCAATCAAAAGACATAGGGTAGCTGAATGCATAAGAACCAACTTTAACTTACAAATGCTTTAAAATGATCTTGTTAATTTATAACCATTTATATTTAGATTTTACTAAATAAGTTATAATTTTTTATATTACTTGTATCTGCATTACTGTAGGTTAAGTTTTGTTAGATTGGAATTATTTTACAATATGTAAAAATCAGGTTACTTTCAATAACTCAGAAAAATCGAATTAAGGAAGTTAAGAAAGAAGAAAAAAGAAAATGTGGATATATATTACATAGAATGCATGCTATCTTTCTTATTCACTATTACAAAATATGTGCTTATATGTGGGTGTGTAATATATATGTTTTGTTAGCAATTTATGTTTTAAATAGCAACCAACTGGTCATGGGTGTGTTGTGAAATCAGTCAATCTTTAGGTTAGAAAAGATGCTGGTACAGTGGGTAAGGCGCCGGCCTGCAAACCCAAAGGTCGCAGGTTCGATTCCCCAGCCAGGGCACATAAGAAGGTTGCAAACCAGGTTTCCAGTCAGATCTGTGGCTGGAGTCAGGTGATGTCTCTCTCCCTCTCTGTCTCTCTCCCTTCCCCTCTTTCTAGAAATAATGAAATAAAATCTTTAAAAAGAGAAAAAAGAAAAAAGAAAAGATGCTGAGAATGAAGACCAATTTGGATGGAAGTTGCAAACTACTAAAATATATGATCTGTGTTCATAGGCAATATATATTCTCATACTAGGATTAATAAATTAGATGAGATTTCTTTCAAATAGATAATGGAAATATATATTTTGAGTTATGAAGGCCCCCAAACCAAGGATGCTTGGGAAAAGGAGCTTATACTATAGTAAACTTTATTATTGAAATGGGAACATACCTAATCTCTACCTTAACAGACTCTTAAATTGTTCAGGAGTTAGTTTAGGACCACATAGGAAGTCAACCACAAGTTCAGAAAATAACTAGAATACTAGTCTACAAAATTATTTAAATCCTAGAGATTTTTATCTTTTATCTCAACTTAGTAGACATAATAATTTCTACTCTGGGGATGAGCAGAGCACTGCAGGTGTCATTATTTCTGAAGGCTTCAACTTGTAACAGAGGGTATTGAAAGAAGTAAGACCTGTGCACAGCAGGAAAAAAAAAAAAAAAATCAACTACTTAAGATGGAAAACTCCAAAAAGAATTAGTTGTAGTTCCATTTGCTTAAAATAAAGTTGAGTTATATAATTGGAGGGGGAAGGATCCGATTCATTTTTTTACTACGGGTTTGGCACTGTCTCTAGGACAACTTTCACAAAAGTGAGTTCTGCAATACACCATTTCTATGATATATTTCAGAAAAATAGCATTCCAGATAAAAATAAGTATTAAAGAAGAAAAAAACTGCCTAATTTGTTACAATATATCTAAAACACTATTATTTAACATCTAATACTTATATAAGCTATTGGCATATTTTAAATTTCTTGTATTAACTCCAAAATCCAGTATGTACTTTAAATATGTGTGAAAATATGTATGTGTGTAAATGTATTTTTTCATATTTGGTAATATTGCAGTACATATTACTTAATAGAGTAATTCTGTAAACAAATGAATTAATGTAAGCATTAATACAAAGAAAAATGTATATTAATATGATATAAGAAGCTGACAGAAGGCAATAATTAAATGGTGAATTGTCAGGATGTGAAGGGAAAAATTTAAAAAGTACACATTGGAGGTTATGGAATAGACAGGGGGATGTTAAGAAGAATAAAGGAAATGGAGAAGCCAAAGAACTTATATGCATGACACATGGATATGAACTAAGGCAGGTATTGCTGGAGGAAATGGGGTACTGGGTGGAGGGGAGCTAAGGGGGAGAAATTGGGACAACTGTAATAAGAAACTAAATAAAATATATTTAAGGGGGGAAGAAAAGAAAAAAACATGACCCACATATACTCTGTCTTCAAGAGACTCACCTCAGAACAAAAGATTGACATAGATGGAAAGTGAAGGAATGCAAAAATATATTTCAAGCAAAGGACATGAAAAAAGGCTGGGGTAGCAATACTTATTTCAGACAAATTAGATTTTGCAATGAAATCCATAAAAAAAGACAACTGACATTTCGTAATGCTTAAGGGAACAATCCATCAAGAAGATAAAACCCTTGTAAACATATATGCCCCCAATATAGGAGCACCGAAATATAAGGAAAAACTTTAAAAACTTCAAAAAGAATATGGACAGCAACACACTCATAGTAGGGGATTTTAATACACCATTATCAAAAATAGGCAGATCTGCCAAACCAAAATCACCAAGGATATTGTGGTATTGAATAACACTCTAGATAAAATGGACTTAAATGATATATTCAGGACTTTTCACCCCAGAGAAGCAAAATACTCATTCTTTTCAAATGCACATGGAACTTTCACAAAGATAGAGCACCTGGTAGGTCACAAAACAAGCCTTCACAAATACAAAGAAAATAAAATCATACCAAGCATCTTCTCAGATCACAGTGACTTGAAACTAGAAACCAATCTCAAGGGAAGAAAACAAGAACACTCTGATTCATGGAGACTGAATAGCATGCTATTAAGCAATGAATGGATTAACAATGAAATCAAAGAAAAAATCAAAAAGTTTCTGGAAACAGATAAAAATGAATACACCACAGCCCGATATCTATGGGACACAGTAAAGACAGTCATCAGAGGGAAATTCATAACAATACAGGCCTACCTAAAAAGGTTAGAAGCAGCTTCTACAAATAACCTAACCATAAAGCTACAAGAACTAGAGCAGCAACAACAAACAATGCCCAGCCCTGGCTGGTGGTTCAGTGGATAGGTGCCGGCCTGCAAACCCAAAAATCACTGGTTCGATTCCCAGCCAGGGCACTTAACCAGGTTGCAAGCCAGGTCTCCAACCAGGTCCATACCTAGAGGCAGGTGAAAGGCAACTGTACATTTATTTCTCTTTCCCTCTCTGCCTCTCTCCCTTCTCCTCTCTCTAAAAATAATAAATAAAATCTTAAAAAGAAGAGATTTTTTAAATGTATTTTAAGCAAAATTAAAACAATTATGTTTCACATAGCTATGCACCATCTAAAATTCTTTAGATGAAAGGAGAGTTACCAAAAAAAATTGATAATCTTTAATCATCCACAGCCTCTGGGGAGGATTAGTACTTATTTTGAGCTCAGTAAATATATATGGGATAAATGAAAATGTAAGTGTAACTTGTTGATCTTGATAAAACCTTCCACAATGTGATTGTGAATGCCACCCATTTCCCAACATAGTATTGCTTCCTATTGTAGATAGACTTTCTCTTATCATTTCTTCTTCAAAACCTATGATCATTCAAGAAATTATCAACATCAACAAAAGTTCTATCCATCATTTCTGATCAGGTGACACATTTTTTTTCAAATAAAAAGAATGTTTGAAAATAGTTTTTGTTTATTTGTTTTCATTCTACCACAATGGTAAAACGTGAGGCTTTCAGAAATGCTGAAGAAACTAATTTTCGTTACTTTTTTCTGTTTAAAATTAAAATAAAATTTAATTAACAACCATAAACTTACAATTTCTATCTCCACTAAATATTATTTCAGGTAGTCTTTCATAAATGAGAGTTTTTTCAGAAATAAATTATAATATAGCACAAAAATTGGATGAAAATATTTCTTCAGAGGGTCCTTTTATGTTTCTTAGTGTCATACTGCTTAATGCTACATTATTTGAATATTTTTATATTGAGAGTCATTTGACATTGTTAAGATTCTTGGGTCCATTTTATTTCTCTTTAATATTAAATTACTTATTTTTGAGATCTTCAAAATATTTAGCAACAGCCTCAAGCTATTTAAATATGACTAAACAATCTTTTCACTCACTATTTTATTATGTTTGCCATATTCATTCAAAGTTTTATTTCCAGGTGTTTTTCTTATTTCAGAAAAATAAATTTAGGAGTCTACACATGGAATTCTTTATAATCCAGCTCATCATGGAGTAGGTTGAAATTCAACTAGTATCTTAGGTTTTTTAGGTGTTTTTGTATTTTTTTAACTTATTTTTTAAGCTTCATAGTCCATGGTCTAAATATTGAGTAGTGATACTTTGATCACCTATTCTGGCATTAATATTGATTTCCATTCTGCTCTCCTCTTATCTACCTCCCTATCCATGCTCTTGGAATTAGGTCCCTCTTTCAAACATCTACATCTTATTCCTTCTGTGATCATTACAGCAGGGATTTCATTGAAATGTTAGCAACAACCATTGCATTTAGCAGTGAGCCAGCCCTCTTGTGGGCCTTTCTGGTTTATCTGATATGCTTCACTTGAAATGACACTCCTAATCTTCTAACTAATTTTCTCTGTACTTAAAGAGACATTGTTGTTTTTTGTGATTCGTTTCACTTAATTTTGAAGTGATTTTAGGACTGAATTTACTTTTTGAATTTTTTAAACTATATTTTATTCATTATGCTATTCCAGTTGTCCTGATTTTTCCCTTTTTATCCCCCTCCACCTAGCAACCCCCACTTTCTCTGGCAATGTCCTCTACCATTGTTTATGTTCATGGGTTATGTGTATAAGTTCTTTGGCTACTCAATTTCCTATACTGTACTTCCCCATGGCTATTCTGTAAGTATCTATTTGTACTTCCTAGTCTCCTCATCTCTTCATCTATTCCCTTACATACCCCTCCCATTTGACAACCATCAAAAACTCTCTGTATCAATGATTCTGTCTCTGTTATTCTTAATTGCTAAGTTTGTTTTTTAGATTCAGGTGTTGATAGATTTGTATTTCTTTGCCATTTTATTATTCATAGTTTTGACCTTTAAAAAAATAAGTCTCCTATAATATTTTATATAATAATGATTTGGTGATGATGATTTTTTTTTTCTTTTCTGTTTTTCTGTTTTTCTTTTTGGTCTGGAAGGTGCTTTGTTTTCCCTTCAATTCTAAATAATATCTTTGCTGGGCAAAGTAATCTTGGCTGGAGGTCCCTGCTTTTTATGACTGAATATTTTTTCCCAATCCCTTCTAGCTTGCAAAATTTCTTTTGAGAACTCAAGTGACAGTCTTATAGGAAATCCCCTGTAGGTAATTAAAGTCTTTTGTCTCACCGCTTTTAAGATTGCTTTGGCTTGGAGTGGGCCTCTTTGTGTTCATCATATTTGTGACTTTCTATGCTTCCTGGACTTGCATGTCTATTTTCTTCACCAAATTAGAGAAGTTTTCTTTTATTATGTTTTCAAATAGATTTCCAATTTCTTGCCCTTTTTCTTCTTCTGACATCCCTATGATGCTAATATTTGAATGCTTGAAGTTATCCCAGAAACTTCTCACACTATCCCTGCTTTTTCAAATGTTTTTGTAATTATTTTATTGTTGTTGTATGAAATTTATCACACTTTTCCCCACTGCTCTCCCCTGCCCCATCCTCAGGATTCCCTTTCCCACAGTCAATCCCACATTAACTGTTTCCTGTTTTTGCCTCTTTCTTGCCTTCCCCTCTCCCCTTTGCACACTGAAAATCTGTCCCTTGTTTCCATGCCTTTGGTTCTATTTTGCTTGTTTGTTTTGTTCATTAGTCTCCTGTATTGGGTAAGATCATATGGCATTTGTCTTTCACTAACTGGCTTATTAACCTTCACATAATACTCTCCAGTTCCATCCATGTTGTTGCAACAGCTGAGATATCCTTTTTTCTTTCTTTTGTGTAGTATTATATTGTGTAACTATACTAAAACATTTTTAAAGATTTTATTTATTATTTTCAGAGAGAGGAAAGGAGAGAGGTGGAGAAGGAAAGGGAAACATTAATGTATAGTTGCCTTTCACCTGCCTCCAGCTACTGATCTGGCTGGAGACCTGGCTTGCAATCTGTGTACAAAAATTTTTTGATCCATTCATCCACTAATGGGGTTTAGGCTGTTTCCTGCTTTTGGCTATTGCAAATAGTGCTGCTAGAACATAGGACTGCATAGGTTCTTCTGAACTGGTGTTTCAAGGTTCTTCAAGTATAATCCTAGCAGTGGAATTGCTAGGCAATCAAAAGTTAATTTCATTTTTAGTACTTTTAGGACATTCCATGTTGTTTTCCATAGTGGCTGCACCAGTCTGTATTCACACCAACAGTGCACCAGGGGTCCCTTTTCTCCACATCCTTTCCAGTACTTATTGCTTGTTGATTTGGTAATGATTGCCATTCTGACAGGCGTGAGGTGGTATCTCATTGTGGTTTTAACTTGCATCTCTCTGATGGCTAGTGATGTTGAGCATTTTTTCATATGCCTCTGGGTCCTTTGTGTGTCCTCCTCAGAGAAGTGTCTGTTTAGGTCCTTTACCCACTTTGTTAATTGGGCTGGCTGTCTACCTGGTGTCGAGTCACATAAATTCTTTATATGTTTTAGAGGTCCAATCCTTGTCTGAGGTGTCATTAGCAAATATGTTTTCTCATACAATTGTCTCCCTTTTGAGTTTGTTGATGTTTTCTTTAGTTGAGCAGAAACTTTTCATTTTGATGTAGACCCATTTGTTTATTTGTTCCTTTATTTACCTTGGAGAAGTATCTGTGAAAATATTGCTGCATAGAATATCAGAAATTTTACTTTCTATGTTTTCCTCTAGGATTTTTTTGGTGGCATGGTTTATGTTTAAGTCCTTTATTCATCTTGTGTTTATTCTGATGTATAGTGTAAACTGGTCATCTAGTTTCATCTTTTTGCATGTGTCTGTCTAGTTCTGCCATCCACTTGTTGAAGAGTCTCTATTCACTCCATTTTATATTCCTTCCCCCTTTCTTGAATGTTAATTGACCATAAAGTCCTAGGTTTAATTCTGGGCTCTCTATTATTTTCTATTGATCTATATGTTTATTCTTATGCCAGTACCAGACTGTTTTGATTACAATGGCCTTGTGACATAGTTTGATATCTGGTATTGTGATTTTTTCTCCATTGTTTTTCTTTCTCAAGATTGCTGTGGCTATTCATGTTTGTTTAGGGTTCCATATAAATTTTTAAAATATATTTTCTATATCTGTGAAATATGTGATTGCTTTTTAAAATAGGGATTGCATTGAATCTATAAATTGCTTTGGGTAGTATGGCAATTTTAATTATGTTAATTCTTCCAACACATGAACATGAAATATGTTTCCACTTATTTTATCTTACTTAATTTCTTTCTTCAGTGTTCTGTAGAATTCCATGTATAGGTCTGTTACCTCCTTGGTTAAGTTTATTCCTAAGTACTTTATTTTTCTTCTTGCTATAGTAAATGGGATTTGTTTTCTAGCTTCTCTGTCTGATGTTTTATTGTTGGTATACAAAAATGCCTTTGATTTCTGAATATTGACTTTACATCCAGCTATTTTGCTAATTTTGTTTAGGTTGAGTATTTTTTTTATGGAGTATATTGGGTTTTCTATGTACACTATCATGTCATCTGCATGATGACACTTTTACCTCCTCCTTTACAATTTGGATTTCTTTTATTCCTTTTTCTTGTCAGATTGCTATGGCTAGACCTTCCAAAATGATGTTGAATAGAAGTGGAGAGGGTAACCAATCTTGCCTTCTTCCTGACCTTTGGAGAAAACTTTTAGTTTTTGCTCACTGAGGATGATGTTGGCTACAGGTTTCTCTTATACATCCTATATTATTTTGTGGTATACTCTATCTATTCCCATTTTGCTGAGCATTTTCATCATAAATGAATGCTGTACTTTATTAAATGCTTTTCCAACATCTATTGATATGATTATATGGCTTTTGTCTTTCATTTTGTTTATATGATGTATTATGTTTATTGATTTGTAAATGATGTACCATTCTTGTATCTATCTGGATAAACCCCACTTGATTAATGGTGTATGATCTTTTTAATGTATTGCTGGATCTAGTTTGCCAATATTTTGTTGAGGATTTTAGCTTCTATGTTCATTAGAGATATTGGCTTGTAGTTTTCTTTCTTTGTTGTGTCTTGACATGATTTTAGAGTTAGAATAATCCTGGCCTCATTCTTTTTTTTCCTTAAAGATTTTATTTATCATTCCCAGAGAGAGGGTAAGGGAGGGAGGCAGAGAGGGAGAGAGTCACCAATGTATCGTCGCCTTTCACCCGCCTCCAACTATGGACCTGGCTGGAGACCTGGCCTGCAACCTGGTTAGGAATCAAATCATTGACCCCTAGGTTTGCAGACTGGCACCATATCCACTGTGCCACCAGCCAGGGCTAATCCTGGCATCATTGAAAGACTTTTTGAGTCTTCCCCCTTTATGGATGTTTCTGGAATAAGTTGAGAAGAACAGTAATTAGGTCTTACTTAAATGTTTGGTAAAATTCACCTGTATAGCCATCTGATCTGGGGCTGTTGTGGGCTGGGAGGAGTTTTTGATTACTGCTTCAATTTCACTAGTTCTTATTGGTCCATTCAGGCTTTCTGATTCTTCTGGGTTCAGTTTTGGTAGATTATATTTTCCAGAAATTTGTCCATTTCACCAAAGTTGTCAAATTTCTTGTCATATAGTTGTTTATAGTAATTTCTTACAATCCTTTGTAATTCTGTGGTATCAATTGTTTTAGTCTCTGAGTTATTTAATTCTACTCTGTTCTTGATTATTTCCTTCCTTCTACTTGGTCTGGGCTTTGTTTGTTGTTGCTCCTCTAGTTCTTGTAGCTTTATTGTTATGTTGTTTGTATGAGCTTCTTTTGACCTGTCTATATAGGCTTGCATTTCTATGAATTTCCCTGTGAGGACTGCCTTCACTGTGTCCCATAGGTTTTTGGCTATTATGTATTGATTTTCATTTGTTTCCAGAATTTTTTAAATTTCTTTTTGATTTCACTGTTAACCTAGTCATTACTTAATAGCATGTTATTTGGTCCCCATGAATTAGAATGTTTTCAGCTTTTTCCATGAGGTTGTTTTCTAGTTTCAAGCCATTGTGATCTGAGAAGATGCTTGGTATGATTTTCCTTGTCTTGAATTTGTGGAGGCTTGTCTTGTGTCCTACAGGGTGGTCTATCTTTGAGCATGTTTCACATGCATTTAAAAAGAATGTGTATTTTTGCTCTGTTGGAATGAAACATTCTGTATATATGTCAGTTAAGACCATTTCATCTAGAGTGTTGTTCAATGCCACAATATCCTTGGTGCCTTACTGCTTGGAAGATCTGTCCATAGTTGATAATGGGGTATTAAAATCCCCCACTATTGGTGTGTTGTTGTTGATATCATTCTTGAAGTCTTCCACAGTTTTTCTTGTATATTTACGTGCTCCTATGTTGGCTGCATATATGTTTATATGGGTTATGTCTTTTTGATGGATTGTTCCCTAAAATATTATAAAATGTCCTTCTTTGCCTCTTTTTATGTTCTTAATTGTAAAATCTATTCTGTCTGATATAAGTATTGCCACCTCAGCCTTTATTTTCATGCTCATTTGTTTGATATATATTTTTCTATCCCTTCACTTTCAGTCTGTGTTGATCTTTTGTTCTGAGGTGGGCCATTTATGTGGGTCATGTTTTCTTAACCATTCAGCTACCCCATGTTTTTTGATTGTGCATTTAATTCATTTGCACTTAGGGTTATTATCGACAGGTATTTATTAATTGCCATTTTTCTTCTTTGTACCGGTGTTCCTCTCTGTCTCTCTCTGTTTCTTCATCTTTTTGAATCAGACCCTTTAACATCTCTTGCAATGCTGGCTTGGTGAAGATGTATTCCTTTAGCCTTCTTTTGTCTGGGAAACTCTTTATTTCACCTTCCATTTTGAATGAGACCCTTTCAGGGTAGAATAGTCTCAATTGCAGGCCTTTGGTTTTCATTACTTGGAATATTTTTTGCCATTCCCTTCTGGCTGTAGTGTTTCTGTTGAAAAATCATTTGATAACCTTTTTGGAGCCTGCTTATATGTTATTAGCTGTTCTCTTGCTGCTTTTAGGATTCTCTCTCTCTCTCTCTCTCTCTCTCTCTCTTTTGAATTTTGTCATTTTAATTATGATATGCCTTGGAGTGGGTCTGTTTGAGTTCATCTTCATTGGGACCCTCCACACTTCCTGAACTTGAGTGACAATTTTGCCCATCACATTAGGGAATATTTTTGTCATTACTTTTTTAAGTAGGTTTTCTATCCTTTGTTTCTCTTCTTCTGGTATCCCTGTGATATAGATATTATTGTATTTGATGTTGTCCTGCAGCTCTCTTAAGACCTATTCATTCTTTTTCAGTCTTTTTTTATTTTGTTGCACTGTCTGGGATTTTTGTCTATGTTTTCCTCATGCTCACTGATCAGGTCCTCTGCTTCCTCTAACCTGCTTTTAATTCTTTCTACTGTATTTTTCAATTCAGAAATTGTATTCTTCAGTTCCTCCTGGCTCTTACTGATAGTTTCTATGTCCTTTTTAATGCTGGTGTAGTTCTCAGTAAGTTCCTTGTAGCTTCCCTGGAGTTCTTCATAATTCCCCTGAAATTGGATGTAGTTCCCCTGGAGTTGTTTGTAGTTTTCTTTGAGGTCACTGAGCACATTGAGCTTCTCTATCAATGTTATTTGAATTCCATGTCTCATAATTTCCTTGCCTCTACTTCATTTAGAGGTCTTTCTGTGGGTTCCTCATCTTTGGTTGATGGACTGTTTCTTTTTCTTCCTATTTTGGGTGATCCTTATTATTTGTTTTTGCTTTTTAGATTGGGCCTTTGGAGGTTCCTGTCTTTGTGGTGTGACCTTCTATGGTGTAGAGGTGAACTTTCTTTACTTCCTGGATCCACCTCTGGTTATGTCAAATCATTCCATAGTCTGGGCCTAGTCAGCCTGTTGGAGCCAACTGGAGACTCCCTGTCTTTGTCTCTGCCTTTCAGGTTTTAAACCAATTAATCTGTGCTCAGGTGTTGGGTATAGGGGTATAGGTACAGCTGGATGGGACAGATTAATTCAGTTGTAGTACAATCAATTCTATGGCCAGCTGCCAAACTCAAGCACTGCTGAATGGGGGCAGATTGATTCCAGTGGGTGGGGCTATGACATCACCTCAGGTGGAAGCCACTTGGTGTAGCACAGTCCACAATTCAAGTTGTGATGAGGCAGCCTCTTCTGTTGTGTCTGTGGTTATAAGGCTTCTCTGCAGCTGGTGTCTTGATTATTCTGGATGATTTCTCCCCCCATTAATTTGTAATTCCATATTGGTTCTGGGAGGAGATTGGTGTAGCTCCACTTACTCCTCTGCCATCTTGCCAACATCTATCCGTTTTTGTGGATCAACTTTTCTTCTTTTTGTTCTGATTGGTTGATTTTTCCTTCTTTATGTTTCAAATCATTGATTTGATTCTCAGCCTCATCCATTCTATTCTCGTTTCCCTGTAAATTGTTCTTTATTTCAATTAGTGTATCCTTTGTTTCTAGGTCATTTTTATGCTGTTGAGGTCCTCACTAAGTTCATTGAGCATCCTCATAACCATTGTTTTGAACTCTGCATCTGATAGATAGCTTACCTCCATTTTGTTTAGTTCAGTTCTTTTTTTTTTTTTTTGGTCTTTCATTTGGGCCATGTTCTTTTTCTTCTCATTTTGGCAGCCTTCCCGTGTTTTTTCTGTGTAATAGAGCTGCTTTGACTCCATGTCTTGGTAGCATAGTCTAATATAGTAGGTGTTCTATAGGGTCCAGTGACACAATCTCCCCTTGAACTCAAGCAGCGTAATAAAGGTATGCCCTTCCAGTGGGCTGAGTATAACCTTCTCTTGTAGTTGAGCATTAATTGCTCTTCGCAGATAAATGGGAGGTATTTACCCAGGCCAGTGAGCTGTAAGGAATGGCTGTGACCACTGACCCTACCTACAGACTGTGGAGGATCAGCTGTGCAGGGGCAAGGTGTTGGTTCTCTAGCATGATCTGTAGCTGTCCACTAGGTGCCTGGCCCTGAGGTTTCCTGGGTGGTGCATGCCAAGGTCAACCTTCACCTGTGTTTTACATGGGATCATCCTCCCTGAGCTATAAAGCAATCTGAGATGCTGCTACTTGTGCTAGACTTAGAGATTTCCAGGCAAAGCCAAGCTGTGGATCTAGGCTGGCTGCTGCTAGTGCCAGGCCTGGGCTCACTGAGGCCAGCTGTTGCTTGTTTGATAGAATTTAGGGTGTTGGGAAGCATGAGACAAGACCAGCCATTCATATAAAAAGGAAGCTTGAGAATTGGGGAGGAAAGATGGCAGCAGAGTAGAGAGAAGTGCTGATGGTGTTCTTGATTACCAGAGCAGCTAGAGGACAAGATAGGGAGCATGAGACATCTTCAGGACCCTAAGAGTTGGAGTGGTCAGCATCTGGACACAGGGGAGCACAGCCCAGAGGCAGAGGAGACCAGCAGGAGAGTAGGTGAGGCACTTCCTGACAGACTGGCCTGCGGGCCGAGGTCGGCTCTGGACAGTGGCAGATCTGCCAGAGGGGCATGTTTGACTGAGGCCAGCTCTGGGCCCCCTGGCGACTAGAAGTCTGAGCAGTGAAGTGCGGGCAGCAAGGGTAAACACCGTAGGGAACGCAGAATTTAACTCTTGCAGGGAAAGGACAGTGTGAGAGACTCGCTCCGGGCAACAGGGAGAGGAAGCTCCTCACAGGGCTAGAGGCAGAGGAGAAGAGTCCCTCAGGGAGCCGGAGCGGGGGAGCAGGGAAGTGCACCAGCCAGGGTGGCTAGAAAGCCGAAAACAGTGCTGTTGGGCCACCAGGGAAACAGCGGCTTGAAGCCCCTGTGAGGGGGGAGGCCCAGCCCTGCACACCCACACAGGCTCCCAGGCTCCACAGAAACTCCAAATGGCCAGGAACTAGTAGCGGGGCAACTGATCCACCCATTGGTAGACTATACACCAAAATAAACTCAAGATGGATAAAGGATTTAAACATAAGCAGTGCCACCATAAAGGTCCTGGAGAAAAATATAGGCAGTAAACTTTTGGATATCGTATGCAAAAATATGTTTACTGATACTTCACCAAGGGCAAAGGAAATCAAAGAACGAATCAACAAATGGGACTATATCAAATTGAAAAGTTTCTGTTCAGCTAAAGAAAATATCACCAAAATTCAAAGGGAACCAACTGTATGGGAAAACATAATTGCCAATGATACCTCAGACAAGGGTCTGATCTCCAAAATATAAAAAGAACTAAGGCAACTCAACACCAGGGAGACAGACAGCCCAATTAAAATATGGGCAAAGGACCTGAACAGACAACTCACTGAGGAAGATATACAAAGGGCCCAGAGGCATATGAAAGAATGCTCAACATCACTAGTCATCAGAGAGATGCAAATTAAAACCACAATAAGGTACCACCTCACACCTGTCAGAATGGCAATCATCAACAAATCAACAAACAAGTGTTGGTGAGGATGCAGGGCAAAGAGAACCCTCATACACTGTTGGTGGGAATGTAGGCTAGTGTAGCCACTGTGGAAAACAGTATGGGGTTTCCTTAAAATAGTAAAAATGGAACTGCCTTTTGATCCAGCAATTCCACTACTTGGACTATACCCAAAAAACCCTGAAACACCAATTCATAAGAACCTATGCAAACGTATGTTAATAGCAGCACTATTTACAATAGCCAAGTGCTGGAAACAGCCTAAGTGCCCATCAGAGGATGATTTGATCAAAGAACTTTGGTGCATTTACACAATGGAATTCTATATAGCAGAATGAAGGAAGGAACTTGTACCTTTTGCAACAACATGGATGGAACTTGAGAGTATTATGATAGTGAAATAAGCCAGTCAGTGAAGGACAAATGTCATATGATCTTACCCATTACGGGTCAGTAATGAGCAAAACTAAGAACAAGCAAAACAGAACCAAATATATGAATACAATGAATAGGCCTTCAGTGGTCAGGGGGAAATGGGTAGGAGGGAGGGGGGAGGTAGAGGCAAGAAAGGGGAACAGCTTAGGCAAGAACCTAGTATAAAGGAACCATGGACATGGACAACAGGTGGGATTGACTTTGGGGGGAATGGGTGGGTGGGAGGGTGACAGGGGATGCAAAAAGTGATGGATCTAATACAACAACAACAAAATTAAAAAAAAAAAAAGAAGAAGAAGAAGAAGCTTGAGTGGGCCTATACGTTGGGCGGGGTGGAGTCTCTTGGCATCTCCAAGGTGGGTCAAACTGTGTTAGCAAGGTTAATGGAAGTTCAGATATGGCACCAGTTTACTAGCTCTGTGGTGGAAGGGTTTAGAAGAGAAAATGGACTCTGCTCTCCTTAATTTTAGACACTGCCATTTCTCCCTGTATGCTACTGCTAACTTTCAAGCTGCTACAGGAGTGCTGGGGCTCAGAGGGAATCTGAGTAGATGAATCTATGTATGGGTTCTTTAAGAGGACCTGCTTGGGGTTCCTGTGCTTTCCTTTACTGAAAGCATTGTATTTTGCAGCCAAAAGTTGTAGGGACTTATCTTCCTGACATCAGAACCTTTGACTAGGGGGTCTGGTGTGGGGCTGGGACTTTTTGCTCCAAAGATTTCCTACTCAAATTTTTATTCATTACAGGTGGGTGAAGGATGAACCTGTTCCCTGTCAGCTCCCCCTCCTCCAAGTCTGGATGGATGTGATTTCTTTCAATTCCATAGTTGCCAGAATTCCATTCAGCTTGATTTCTGATGATTCCAAGCGATGGTTGTTCTATATTTTAGTTGTCATTTTGATGTGGTTGTGTGAAGAAGTGAGCCATGTCTGCCTATGCCACCATATTGACTGGAAGTTCTCACTTAGGTTTTATTTTACAAAATAAGAGGAATTCATTGGTAATCCTCAGAGTATTACTCTATATTGTTAATCAGCTAAATCTAAACATCAAATATAAATGTAAATTTTTAGTGTTAAATGATCAAATGCTGTAATTTTTATTGGCTGTGCATTTCTTTTCTTTTTTTTCTATTTGTATTTCTTTTTAAAAAAATTAAAAGATTTTATTTATTATTTTCAGAGAGAGGGGAAGGGAGAGAGGCAAGAGGGAAAGAAATATGGTTGCCTTTCACCTGCCTCCAGCTATGGGCCTGGCTTGTGACCTGGCTTGCAACCTGAATGGCTATGCATTTCTAAGTCTACATAGCACAGAATAAAGTGTTGGGTCAATATTTATTTTTAAATTGGTACTCTGCAAAAAGCTAATATGGAGATAATTCAGATCAAGAAAAAATAATTAAGAGTGTTATAAACACAATAAGAAAGTTTGTTTTATTTGTGAATTTTTGCATGAAATATCTGAATTATTTCAACTGTGTAGATGTCTGCCTAGAAGTAGCGCCTGGGAAGTTATTCAAATGCTGACATTTGCACAGATACTCACATAAAGAGAGTATGGAAATCAGGAAAACTTTTTTCAAATATTAGAAAAATCAAAAGTCATGAAAATGTTAGATTATTACTTTTTTAATTTAATTTTATTGTTGTTATATTACATCCATCCCCTTTTTACCCCCTTCTGTCTTCTTCCCCACCCACCCATTCCCCCACAGAGTCAGTCCCACTTGTTGTCCATGTCCATGGTTCTTCCATATTAGATTCTTATCTAAACTGCTCCCTCTCTTTGCCTCTTCCTCCAGATTATTTTTTATGATTATTCTTTTGCCACAATTTTCTGATAAAAGCATAGTTAATTAGCCATTTTCCTTTAAAAACTTTATAAATAAAAATAGGCAAATTTTAATTGTACAGCCCACTTTTCCCCTCTTTATCAACATCTTCAGAATAAGAATCATTTATAAGCTTTACTAGCATTATACCTTAGTGACAGGCTTTCAAACAAGGATAAATAATTTATTAACTCACCTTGTTTTTCTAGCCTTCCCCATCCCATTCTGAGGTGGTATATAGGTGGTACCATGCAACGAATAAATTAAGTATATGTTCTGCCTTGTACTTGCTGTAAATCATTACTTTTCTAGGACCAAAAGGTGAGTGGCTATTTACAATACTATTTTGAGTCAAATAAGCTTTGTAATCAAGTAGGGTGGGGATTACACTTTATTTATTTATTTTTGCAAATATTTATTTGCAAGATAGCTGCTATGATAGAATCATACATTCTCTTGTAAGAAGAGAAAAGAAAGCATGTCACTAAAACAAGAGCCAGGAAGTTAATCTATGAAAAATCAACTTGGTTTCCTGGCTTTTAACTGAATAGAAAAACTTTTTCCCCTTTGATTATCATTAGAGCTTTTACACAAAACTTAACATGTCCATAATATTATTTTGTTACAATTATTACAGCTAATGATATCATAAGTTACAAAAAAGATTTTCTTCACAAATATAGTTATGCACATATAAAATGTATCTTATTTTATAATATACTGTTTCATGTATTCCCAAGGAAACTTGAGTATTACTAAAGAATATATTTACCTGGCTGGTAGCACAGTGGATAAGGCCCCGGCCTGCGAACCCAAAGGTCGCAGGTTCGATTCCCCAGCCAGAGCACATAATAACAAGGTTGCAAACCAAGACTCCAGTCAGGTCTGTGGCTGGAGGCAGGTGAAAAGCAACCATACATTGATGTCTGTCTCCCTCTCTGCCTCTCTCTCTTCCCCTCTTTCTAAAAATAATAAAATCTTAAAAAAAAAAAGAATATATTTAATGTGGAGCTATTGAGTAAATGTTTTAAGGGAAGACAATTACAATATTAGTGGATGATGTATATTTATACATTATACTTTATAGCAATTTTGCACCCTAGTATTTGAGAACAAATGACATAGTTTCCTTTAAATAGATTTTAAAGAAAATGAAGACCATAGACTCCTCTGTAGCTCCCTTCATGCTCAAAGAAATATGTTATGGATTTTTTTGCTGTGATATTCTTTAATTATTGTATCTTTAATACATTTTATTTATTTTGCTATTACAGTTGTCCCAATTTTCCCCCTTTGCCCCTCTCCACCCAGTACCCCATTCCCTCCAGCAATGCACCCCTTAGTTCATGTCCATGAGTCAGGCATGTAAGTTCTTTGGCTTCTCTATTTCTTTTGAACTATGTTGGATTTTTGAATCAGAGCAACAGATGTGATCAATGTGTTACTCTACAAGGAAAGGCATTTTATTTTATTTTATTAATTTATTTATTGTCTTTTAAATATTTTATTTTATTTTATTTTTTAGAGAGAGGGGAAGGGAGAGAAGCAGAGAGAGAGCAAGACATCAATGTATGGTTGCCTTTTTCACCTGCCTCCAGCTAAGGATCTGGCTGGAGACCTGGTTTACAACCTCGTTATGTGCCCTGGCTGGGGAATTGGACCAGTGACCTTTGGGTTTGCACGCCATTGCCTTATCCACTATGTCACCAGCCAGGGCAAGGCAAGGCATTTTACATAAAGGGCCTAAAACTCATTTTTGTTCATCAGCCCTAAATCTTTTTATTAATGTTTGAAAAGTTACTTAATAAAAATAGAATAATTTTAAGACACATTGAACTCTAAACTGTTCAAGTTGCTCCAAAGTTTATTTTTAAACTTGTCAACACATACATTTTCACATAGTTGGAATCATTGGCTACATGCTTTCTTGTGTGCATTGTTTTCTATCTAACATTATTTGATAGAAATATTTCTGCATAGTCATAATGTTCATAGTGTTAGTTAAATAGCTACAACATATTTTTGTACCTTTCATATAGTATTAGTTATTTGTTATTTTCTAATTTTCACTATCTTGATTAAATGTGAAGTAAAATGATTCTCCAAAATTAAATGTTTATTAATGTATAAAAATTTATTTGATATAATTTTTTAAAAGGCTAACTGAAAACCAATTTAAATGTAAAGTTGTTAATGATATGCTTACATTAAAGATGATATTATAGACATTGAATTTATCAACATGGCAAGGGTAGATACTCATAAGATATTTTTACTTGGACAAGTTACAAAAAACAGGATTACAAAATCATAATGTAATTTTTCTAAAAGTTCTCAGATTCATAAGAGTAAATCTGGAAGGAGATACACAAAGATACACATGGTTTATTTTTCATATTTAAATTCTTATTACATTTATCATTTTATGTTTTCTAGTCATTCTAAAACTAAAGTATGGTAGTTTCAGTAATAAAAAATAATAAATTACCTTGAAATTTTGAAACACAGGCTAATTTTATAATTTTTTCTATACAGACTAGTATCAGAAAGGCTGTTTAAATTACCAGCATTTAATAGCCCAACAATCATTTACTACAAGTAAATTTAAATTTAATCATTTGTTTAGTCATCAATTTTAAAGGTTAAAAGTAAAGTTTAATTGAATAATTTGCATAGTCTTCAGTTTATTTATTGTGCAATGCATGTGTCAGTTACTATGCCAGGCACCAGAGACAAAACACTGAAATTAACAAGCATTAGCTATGTCCTCTTGAACTGTTAAGTCTAGTTCTGGTGAAGTTGTTATTGTCTATCTAATTTTGTAGACACAACCTTGTAGTTATTTATTTATTTTAGATTTTATCTATCTCTATCATCTACCTATCTATCATCTATTATTTATTTTTAGAGAGAAGGAAGGGAGAGAGAAAGAGAGGGATAGAAATATCGATGTCAGATAGAAACACTGAGTGATTTCCTCTTACATGTGCCCCAACTGGGGATCAGGCCTGCAGTCTGGGTATATGCCATGACTGGAACCCAGCCTGTGATGTTTTGCTTTGTGGGATGATACCCAAATAACTGAGCTACACCAACCAGGGTAACACACCTTGTATTTAATTTTATAGATTCCACCTTAATTTTTTATGAGATTTTATTTCTTTATTTGAAGTAATTAGGGAAGGGAAGGAGAAAGCAAGGGAGAGAAACATCAACATGAGAGAGAAATATCAATCAGCTGCCTTATGCACACTCCCAACCAGGGACCTAGACTGCAACGTAGGCATGTACCCTGATCAGGAATCAAACCAGAGACCTTTCAATTTGCAGAATGCTAGTGACCCAACCCACTGAGCCACATCAGTCAGGGCCCACCCTGAAATGTTTAATTAGCATGATATGAGAAGCAACATTAACCTTAACAGTGCAGTGTTCAGTGTAATTGAAACATAAACAATGTCAAGGGAACAATGTGTATGTGTAAGTGTGTGTGTGTGTGTGTTTAAGTGATGAATTCTTAAAGAAAACCATCAAATTTATAACAAAGAACTGCACAAAAAGAGTTCACAGGTATAGAAACTTGAACATGACTTGATGAGATAATAAACATATTAGTTTATTTTAATACTGAATTTTATTTGTTTTCCAAGTTATTAGAATTTCTTCACAAGGATTTTGTGAAAATAAAGTGTGAAGACACTTGAGTATCTTATACTTTAGGGTGACTGCATAACAAAATGCATCACACATGCTTAAAAAGTAGGAAAGATTGTGAGTTTATTTTATTTTTATTTTATTTTTATTATTTTAATTAATTCTTCTAAATGACTCAATCTTAATAATTACATTTTTGTTATAACAAAGAAGTAATAGCTGAATTTCTGAGAAGTATGTGATTTTTAAGTACCATACTAAAATATCTCACCTTTCAGTTTTCTGGAACTTTCCCTGGATGGGCTTTATGAAGATGTTGTGAATACACATGATGCCAGATATAAAGATGAGAGTCATCCTGAGTAGAACCAGAAGGACAGCTTGTCTGAAGTATGCCACATTTAAATCAGGGTTTTGTTGCAAAAAACCTGTATTCTCACTGAAGTATTTAGTTTGGTATATTCAAAAAGGAGTCCAGGGTGGTGTTTGTTGGTGATACTTGTTTTTCCTTTTTGTAGAAAAAATATGCATACTTTATAAATATTTATAAAATTGTGATAAATAGTACAAGTACACCTCAAACAAGGACAGTCTCTCAAACAGGTACAAATAATTAATCAGAGTACAATGTTTTCTTTCCATTTTGTTCCTAGAACCATCAGGTCAGTTGGGTTAGAATTTAAGGGGTAGAGACGTAGAACAGGCATTGTTGCAGGAGGAAGGAGTCATATGAGATATATGAACTATCCCTGGCATCATGGGAATCAAGCCTAAATATCCTGGCATGACTTTTCCATAGTGCTTCTAGTCAACAACTTTTTTTCTTTTTTTTTTTGGATTTTTTTATTAGTGTAATGTTTCAGTGTCAGTCCTTTAGTTCTCATGTTTCTAGTATAAGAAGATTTCCAGTTAACACATTGTTGACCAGCTTTTATACAAAAGCACAAAAACTAATGCAAGTATGAGTTAACTTCTTATCAGTCAACAACATTTTGGGTTGAAAGCATGAATTTTCCATGACTGAAAAATGTATTAACATCTGGTCTATGTACCTGTTTGATGCATCATGTTCAGTCCTGAGCAAAAACATTGTTTATCATATGAGCCTCAACATTTATCAGGTAGAGATGTACATGAACAAAGCAGAATGTTGGATAAAACCACTAACATTTTAATGCTACTTTTAAGGTAGATAGGACAAATCTCAACCTTCATATCTCAAAGAAAATAATCATTCTTTCTAAACAGAGAGACTGTGTTTTCTCTTTACTGTACTACTTTTTCTTCAACAAAGACTTTATTTAGTTGAGTTATAAAGAAGACTCACACATAGACATATGAAAAGACTAGCCATCAGAGAGATACAAATTAAAACCACAATGAGATACCACCTCACATAGGTCAGGATGGTCATCATTAACAAACATCAAGTGCTGGTAAAGATATGGAGTAAAGGAAGTCCTAGTGCACTGTTGTGCAAAACAGTATGGAATATCCTCAAAAAATTAAAAATGAAACTTCCTTTTGACCCAGAAATTTTGCTACTAGAAATACACTTCAAGAGTACCAAATACTAATTCAAAAAAACCTATGCACCCCTATGTTCACAGGAGCACTATTTACAATAGCCAAGAGCTGAAAATGGCCTAAGTGCACATCGATAGATGAGTGGGTTAAAAAACTGTGGTCCATTTACACAATTGTATACTATGCCACAGAAAGAAAGAAGGAACTCATATATTTTCTGATAGCATGGATGGACCTGGAGACTAGTATGATAAGTGAAATAAGCCAGTTGGTGAAAGACAAGTACCATATAATTTCACCTATGAGGGGAATCTAATGAACAAAATAAACTAATAAACAAACTAGAACCAGAAGCATGGAAATATGGAACAGACTGACAGTGACTAGAAGGAAGGAGGGAGGAGAATAATGGTGGAAAAAAGGGGGAAGGGATTAATTAAAGAACATGGATCAATGACCCATGGTCATGGACAACAGTGCGGGAATTGACTGTTGGAGTGGGGGGGAGGTGCATGTGTGGAGGAGGGTAAAGGGGGGCGGAATTGGGACAACTGTAATAGAATAACAATTCAAAATCTTAAAAATAAAAAGAAAGAGGGCCTATTGTTACTAGTCATTAAATGGTGCATTTTCTTAATAGGCTTTCTGTCTTAAGCATGATGCTCTTTGTTAACATACTATCTAGCATATGATTTGTTTCTTGCATTCTGGATTAAATTAAAACAAAAACATACTTTTCAATATATTTATGTCATCTATTTTTTACCAGAATTAAAATTCTACTATTGGCCTGCATCCTGAAGGTCACATGATCTTCTGGCACTGGAGTCCAACTACAGAGAATTTAATTGAGATATTTAACCAGAAACACAATCCTAATAGAAACTAAACATCAATGAATCATCTCCATGTGATCCTAGATGGGACATAGAGAAGTCACTTCTTTCTGACTTCTGATTCCTTTTCAGTTCAGAGGAGGAAGGAAATGTTGAAATTAGGTAATGAAGTCTGCAGGGTAAGCACACTATGGGAACTTCTTAGAACTTTATATTTCACTTCTCATATTGGAGCCTTTCAATCATTAGTTTTCTCTCTTGATTATATTTTATCTAAATATCCCATTAAAAGTAGAAATTCAATATTATAACTATTCTTTTTAAAAAGGACAGTTTTATTAAACTGTTAATTTATGTTATTTGCAACATGTTACCATATTCTCAGTGATTTTCCTTGTTGGAGGAGGAGAGTAGAAGTAGTAAAGTTTTACAAATAAATAATGATATAATGCAAAAAGGTTATGTTAACAAAAACCTTTTGCAATAGGACAAATAGGCTGTGCTTGGAAAAGAGTTACTAATCTGAACATCAAATGATAAAATCAAACACTTTAGTAAAATTTGTGGGAAACACCTCAAATACAAGGCATCAGTTCTGATTTCATAAGATTCTAAGTATTGGAAAATTAATTCCTACTTTGTGATTTTGGAAAAATAAAATGTGACAGGCATTAATGAAGACATTTGGAGATAATTGTTTGGACCATAGCACTAATCACTGTTAGGATCTGATTAGACTGGGGCTGGAAAGTGAGAGCTGAGGACAAGTTAGTGGTTAAGCTGTAGGAGATCATATCCAAGTGGGCTGTGTAATGGGGACAGCTTTGTGGTTTCAGCCAGGGGGGAACTTTGGAGCAGCTAGTAAGATGAGAGAACGTGATGCAAAATGAAGAAACATGAGGATTCTATTATGGGTCATGAATTGGTATTCTTGGAGAGAAATAGACATGTGAATTATTTTAAATACTTTTGGCTCTAGGACCAGGTATCTCTTAGTTCTTTAAGCAGTTGGATTCTTATATTGGCTCCTTTGGTGCCTAGGCCTAACTAAGTCACCAGATATTTTTGAGAGAAGGCAGTTTTTTACACCACATACATAATACTGATTTCAGAATGAAAATCCAGAACTTTACTTTCATCCTTGCACAATTTTACTAGTTGGCTTTGACCAGGTTTTTACTCTACCCATAACTGATATATACATATGTTTTTATATTAGAAAGGTAATTGTTATTTGGTCTTTTAGAAAATTATGAAAAATAAAGGAAAAATAACCTAAATTCCATTACTAAGATAACATTTGAAATTATAGTATTTACTACCCAGTCTTTTTGCCCCTAGGCTATACACACATTCACATACAGTACATATGCATACACAGAGTTTTGTCTCCCTTAACAAAACTGTTTTGTGTCATTAATCTTCAATAACATGCTTCTAATGGTTACTTAGCATTTGATCCCCAAAGCTGGGTCAGAGAGGAAACATTGAGGAAAACAACAGCAAATGGAATCATTAATTAGCCTTGGTAATTTTTATTTAAATATCCTTGCACGGTGCAGTTTACATCTATCTGCCATGTTGAAAAGAAGTCTTACAGTCATTGTTTATACTAAATGCTTGACTGAAATCAAGTTATATGCTATCAAAGGCATTCCCCTCATCTACCACTCATTAACCATATCAAAAATGGAAATGAGTTTAGTTTGGCATAACTCATAATGTCATTTGGGAAGAAGGCAGACGGAGCTGCACCAACATTAATGTGCACTGTGTGAATAATTTACTTTAATTTCAATTAAAGCACCAGTAAGAGATGTAGAAAATCTTTCCTGTGGCTATTCTAAGCTAGGAGATTTAACTTGGTTAGTAGAACAATTTAGATAGCTCAGGGACCTAAATTTGGAGCCAAGATGTTATGGATAAGAACACAAAATAAATAGTAGTCTATGGTATCTGAAGGTTCACAATAGGAGAATTAAAAGCTAGAAAGAAAACAATAGGCCAATTTATATGGCTGAAAGCTGTAAATTAGTAGCTTTTATGAAGGGCATGTAGAAAATAAAGAATAAACTGGGTCAAGAATAGCTCCGAAGACTAAAGGAAACGGAGAAGTCAGAAGAGGGTGCATTCTGTGGGAGATGAGGTTCGTAAGGAAGCACAAGAGAATACACAACTTATGTTTGCATCTCAAAACCTTGGGGCTATCTCTGATCCAAACTCATATCTTGTCTAAAACTTTTGGCCAATTTAAATCAAAATGTCCCAGAGAAATAATCAAATGGCCACCATTTTCCAGGCTAACAGTTGATTATACAATATGAGCTCTGTCCTGAAAGTATTAGCAATGCAAACTTTTAATTTTATTGACATCAGCTCAATATTTTTTGGACAGACCTTTGTATTTCTATTTTATAATTTATATTACTTTTTAAGTCTTCTGGTAGCTTTTATGTCCTTACAGAAGTCTATTAATATTGAAATTTATGTTTTACTCACATAGTCTTTTGATTAAGGCTGATACAACTTGATGCTGGCTAAGGCTTTCCCTGTCCCAGCACCTATAACATCCCCTCAACTTTGGGTACTTTTAAATCTAAAATGTTTTATTGGCTACTTTTGTTACACCTTCAAGATTTGTCTAAAAGCCATGGGCAATGTAACAATGCCTGGCACACAAACATGTGATGGGTAATGTGGGCAGTGTTACCTTCATTTTCAAAGATTGCAAGTGGAAATATTCTATGATTTTCACTAGTAATACAATAAGTAGAGCATAGCTGGTAATAAAAGCCATAACTCCTAAGCCTACTGACTACTTTTAGCCATAATAATCAATCCAATTATGCTTCTGTATGAGATAACATGAGAATGAAGCAAACTAGATGAAGTTTTTTTTTTAATCATTTAGGACATACTTTATTCATTTATTAATTCATTTATTAATTTAGTAAACTTTAGTTTGGATATACTTTCAAAATATTTAGAGGCATGATTAATTCAAATTTTATATATTAACAAAGCAGATCTTGTCATCAGTCACAGTGATTAGTAAACTTAAGCCAGATCTGGCATATCATCTGTTTTATTACTATAGTATAAAAATATACATTTCTTTTTAATGCTTAAAATTATGTTTGAGAGAGAAGAATGGAGTGAATAACATTGATATAAGAGAGAAGCATTGATTGGTTGCCTCTTATATGCACCCCAACTGGGAATCAAACCCTAACCTTTTGGTGTTTGGGACAGTGCTCCAACCAACTGAGCCATACTGACCAGGACAAAAATATGCATTTCTTTACACATTTTCTTTTCTTTTTTTCTAAAGATTTTATTTATATTTCCAGAAAGAGAGGAAGGAAGAGAGGCAGAGAGGGAGAGAAACATCAATGTATGGTTGCCTTTCAACTGCCTCCAGCTATGGACCTGGCTGGAGACCTGGCTTGCCACCTAATTATGTGCCCCGACTGGGGAATCAAACCAGCAATCTTTGGGTTGGAAGGCCAGTGCCTTATCCAATGTGCTATCAGCCAGGGCTATTTACATATTTTCTATGACTGCCTTTCTGCTAAAAAAGCAAAGTTGACCGATTGCAACAGATATTGTATGGCCAAGTACTTTACAGAAAGTTTGCCAATCATTGGCCTTTTGTCAGACTTCACACAAATTCAAGTGAGGGACCAAGTTACTACTGTTACTAAAACACTCTTTCAACATTTATCCAACCAAATATTACATAGTGCCTATTCTCAACACTAGGAGTATAAAAAGCAATATAAAAAAGATCCCTGTTCTCTTAGGATGGGACCTATTAAACAGAAAATTAGCAGAAAACACTTTAATGGGAATAAAGAGGGAAAGGTTAGTATTTGCTTTGAACAGTTAGAGGAGGTATAAAGCAGTTGATCTAGACAAAGGAAATCAGCTAGTGTTTAAATTCTATTGTATCTCTTTCTTTTGCAAAAGTCTAAGGAAGGAGAGTGGGAATTTGAACCACTTCCTGACAAGAAACTCTCTGGGAGTTGTTGGCACAGTCCAGGCAGCATGGTGAGTAGGACCAGGGTCTCACATTCTACTCTGGATACCTCAGAGTGAAATGATATGTTCTTAAGTACCCTCTCTACTTCTCTAATTCTAAAGTTGTTTAATTTTGTTTCCATCAAACTAACTGTTCAAAATGAAATTGCAGAGGTTTAAAGTAAAAATGCCAGGTCTTGCAATTTCAGATGTTGAAGTATTACATGAAATTTTAGAACCTCTGAAGACTACCATGACCAGCCTTCCTTGTACAGATAATTAATCATAGATTTGTATGGCCTTTTGTTCTTGATGCACTTGTTTAACTTATTCTTATGGAATGTTTTTGTCTAAAAATGTGTGGAAATCACACCATTATTTTTAAGTGACAAGTATATTCATGATTTATTCACATACGCTTTAACTTTACGTAGCTAAATTGTTCGAGTAAAAATCTTGAAAGAATCAATTGAACTGCTTTTGACTACATTTAATATACCTTCTCATGCTATTTTCCCTATGAAAGTAGATAGATATATGCATAGCAAACGTAGTGCATCATATAGAAGAATTACTTGGTATCACTTCTTCATGCAAATATATTTTATATTTTTTAACAACTTCCAAATCTTTCCCCTCATCCTCTGATAATGATTTTTGAAATGTATCATTAAGAGAGAGTCATTCATCCAAAAATAATTATTTCCCCCTTTTTAAAAAATGCAATTATACCTGGGCAAAGAAACATAATCTTGTAAATGGTTATCAAGTCTCTTAATTGTCCAATGAAAATAAGCATCACACTTTCAGAAATGGGCAGAAAGAATTTAAGACAAAGTAAAGGAGTGTAAGAAAGGCAAGTAGAACCTACATAATGTTTGTCATACATAGAGATTGTACCAGTTTATATTTCCACCAGCAGTGAATGAGAGTTCCTTTTTTTCCAAAACCACTCTAACACTTGGTATAACCTGTCTTGTTGATAATAGCCTTTCCAACAATTGTGAGGTAACATCTCATTGTGGTTTTAATTTGTGTTGTCCTAACAGCTTGTGAGGTCAAGCATCTTTTAATATATCTGCTGGCCATTTGTATGTCTTCTTGAAAAAAGTATTCAGGTTCTCCACTCATATTTTAATCACATTGTGTGTTTTGTGTTGAGTATTATGAGTTCTTTATATATTTTATATATGAACCCCTTGTCAGAGCTGTTGTTTGAAAATATCTTCTCCCTTTTGGTTGGTTGTAGTCTCATTCATTTATTTTTATTTTCCCTTGCTTTTGGGGTCAAATTCATAAAATCCTTTCTAATACTAAGGTCCATTAGTGTAGTACCTATGTTTTCATCTGTGTAACTTATTGTCTCAGGACTTATGTTTAGGTCTTTGAACCATTTTGAGTTAATTTTTGTATATGGGACAATAGTAGTCTAGTTTCATTATTTAGCATATATTTTTCCAGTTTTCTCTGTACATTTATTGAAGAGGCTATCTTTTTTCCAATGTGTATTTTTGGCTCCTCTGTCAAAAATTATTTATCCATATACTTTTGGGTTTATTTCTGGGTTCTCAATTCTGTTCCATCTGCCTGTATGTTGGTTTTTCTGTCAATACTATGCCGTTTTAATTATTGTTGCTTTGTAGTATAATTTGACATTGGGGAATGTAGTACCTCTAGCTTTGTCCTTTTTTCAGGATTGCTTTGGCTCTTTGGGGTCTTCTGTGGTCCCATACAAATGACTCAGCAATCCCTTTTCTGGGTATATATCCAAAAATACGTTTAAGACAATTATTTGCAAAGATAAATGTACTCCTGTGTTCATTGTGGCATTCATGGTACCCAATACATGGAAACAAGTGAAGTGTTGTTCAATAGATGACTGGATAAATATGTGATACATATATACAATGGAATACTAATCAACCGTAAGAAAAGATGGAATACTGCAATTTGTAATAACATGGATGTATCTTGAGAACATCATGCTAAGGAAAATAAGTCAGCTAGAAAAATCCAAGAACCATATGATTTCACTCACCTGTAGCATATAAGACTAAAGCAACAGTGCTCACGTCGGCAGCACATATACTAAAATTGGAACCATACAGAGAAGGTTAGCATGGCCCCTATGCAAGAATGACATGTAAATTTGTGAAGTGTTCCATATTTTTAAAACCAATCAATACAATTAAAATAAAGCAACAAATGACTGAACAAGAAAAACAAAAACCTCATAGATAGCAGTATGGTGGTTACCAGAGGGAAATGGGTGAGGAAGAGTAACGAATAAAGGGGACCAACTGTGGTGACAATAGATGATTTGACTGTGAGTGGTGGGCACATAATACAATATACAGATCTTCTATAATAAAAATGTACACTTAAAACCTACATGATCTTATTAACCAATGTCACCCCCAATAAATTTAATTTTAAAAAGTATAAAAGATGAAGATAAAATGGAGAAGAAAAGGATAAGTGCATCACATCATATATCATGGATAAGGATAAAAAGTTAAGGTGCAATAACTAAGAGACCCTGCAAATCAATGGTTTCAAAAACAGACATGATTTCCCTCTCATGTGGTAGTGCAGGGCGAAGGGGCTTTGCTCTGCAAGTTATTTGGGAGTCAGATTTCTTCCATCATGTTTTCACATCAGTTGCATTTTAGAGAAATATGGATGACCAGGTAAAGGTGGTTAAAAGCTGGTTTGATTAGAAATGTATTTCTTCTCCCCAGGTTTTTATACACCCAAGTTGCTATAATTTTCCTTCTTTATGGAAGTGAATCACTAATCTGGCCCATGTTAATGGTGAAACATGAGAAGACTGAAGAGGAAGTAGAATAAATTCATTCCACTTCCTCTGCAGCCTTCTCATGTTTCTATCTACTTTATTTTTTAACTTAATTATATTGTTGTTTTACTACAGCCATCTCCTTTTTCCTTCCCTCTGTCTCATTCCTCACGAACCCAACCCTACCCCCAGAGTCAATCCCACTTATTGTCTATGACCATGGTTCTTCCATACTAGTTCCTTGACTAAACCGCTCCCCTGCTTTGCCAGCTAATCCCCTGCCCCCACCTTCCCAATCCCCTCTCCCCACTGGAGATCTACTCACTGTATTCATGTATTTGGTTCTGTTTTCTTTATTTGTTTGTTCTCTTCATTATTGTGCTGAAGTGGGTGAGATCATATGGTATTTGTGTTTCACTGACTGGCTTATTTCACTAAGCATAGTACTTTCCAGTTCCATCCATGTTGTTGCAAAGGTAGGAGTTCCTTCTTTCTTTCTGCTGTGTAGTATTCCATTGTGTAAATGTACCAGAGATTTTTTATTCAATCATCCACTGATGGGCACTTAGGCTATTTCTAGCACTTGGCTATTGTAAATAGTGTTGCTATGAAAATAGGGGTACATAGGTTCTTATGAATTGGTGTTTCAGGGTTCTTCCGGTATAGTCCTAGTAGTGTAATTGCTGGATCAAAAGGCAGTTCCATTTTTAGGTTTTTAAGGAAACTCCATATGGTTTTCCATTGTGACTGCACCAGCCTGCATTCCCACTAACAGTGCACCAGAGTTCCCTTTTACCCGCATCCTCGCCAACACTTGCTGTTTGTTGATTTGTTGATGATTGCCATTCTGACAGGTGTAAGGGGATATCTTATTGTGGTTTTAATTTGCATCCCTCTGATGGCTAGAGATGTTGAGCATTCTTTCATATGCTTTTGGGCCCTTTGTATGTCTCCCTCAGTGAGTTGTCTGTTCAGGTCCTTTGCCCATTTTTTAATTGGGCTGTCTATCTCTCTGGTGTTGAGTTGCATAAGTTCTTTATATATTTTGGATATCAAACCCTTGTCTGAGGTATCATTGGCAAATATGTTTTCCCATAGAGTTGGTTCCCTTTTAATTTTGCTGGTGTTTTCTTTAGCTGAACAGAAACTTTCAATTTGATATAGTTCCACTTGTTTACTTGTTCTTTTATCCCCTTTGCCCTTGGTGAAGTATCAGTAAACATATTTCTGCATAGGATATCCAAAAGTTTACTGCCTATATTTTTCTTCAGGACCTTTATGGTGGTAGTGCTTATGCTTAAATCCTTTATCTATCTTGAGTTGATTGTGGTGTATGATGTAAGTTGATGGTCTAGTTCTACATTTTTGCATGTCTCTGTTCAGTTCTCCCAACACCACTTGTTGAAAAAACTGTTTTTTACTCCATTTTATGTTCCTTTCTCCTTTGTTTAATATTAATTGACCATAGAGTCCTGAGTTTATTTCTGGGCTCTCTATTTTGTTTCATCGATCTATATATCAATTTTTATGCCAGTACCAGACTGTTTTGATTATAGTAGACTTGTAATATAGTTTGATGTTGGGTATTGTGATTTCTCCTACCTTGTTCTTCTTTCTCAAGATTGCTGAAGCTATTTGTGGGCATTTTTGGATCCATATAATTTTTTGGAGTATTTTTTTTTTTTTTATCTTTGTGAAGTATGACATTGGTACTTTAATTGGGATTGCATTGAATCTATAGATTGATTTGGGTAGAATGGACATTTTAATGATGTTAATTTTTCCAATCAATGAACATGGTATATGCTTTCATTTATTTGTATCTTCTTTGATTTCTTTCTTCAGTGTTCTGTAGTTTTATGAGTACAGGTCTTTTAACTCCTTGGTTAAGTTTATTCCTAAGTACTTATTTTTCTTGTTGCTATGGTAAATGGTATTTGTTTTCTTCCTTCTATCTCTGATGTTTCATTATTGATATACAAAAATACTTCTGATTTCTGAATATTGACTTTATAACCAGTTATTTTGCTATAATTAGAAAATTTGCTAAATTTGTTTATTAGGTCAAGTAAGTTTTTGGTGGAGCCTATCGGGTTTTGTATGTACACCATCATATAATCTGCATATAATGACAGTTTGATTTCTTGCTTTCCAATTTGAATACTTTTGATTCCTTTTTCTTCTCTGATAGCTATGGCTAAAACTTCCAAAAAGATGTTGAACAGAAGTGGAGGAACTGGACAACCTTGTCTTGTTCCTGATCTTAGGGGGCAAGCTTTTAATTTTTGCCCATTGAGTATGTTGTTGGCTTCAGGTTTCTCACATATGGCCTTTATGATGTTGAGGTATATTCTATTCCCATTTTGCTGAGTGTTTTTTATCATAAATGGTTGCTGTACTTTAGCAAATGCTTTTTCAGCATCTATTGATATGATCATATGGTTTTGTCTTTCATTTTGTTGATGTGATGTATTGCATTTATTGATTTGTTAATGTTGTACCATCCTTGCATGTCTGGGATGAAACCCACTTGATCATGGTGTATGTTCTTTTTAATGTGTTGCTGGTTCCTGTTGGCCAATATTTTGTTGAGAATCTTAGCAACTATGTTCATCAGAGATATTGTCCTATAGTTTTCTTTTTTAGTTGTGTCTTGACCTGGTTTTGGGACTAGAATAATACTGGCCTCATTGATAGAGTTTGGAAGTCTTCCCTCTTCTTGGATTTTTTGGTATAGGTTGAGAAGAATAAGAGTTAGTTCTTCTCTAAATGTTTGGTAGAATTCACCTGTGTAGCCATCTGGTCCAGAGCTCTTCTACTTTGGGTGATTCTGGATTACTTCTTCAATTTCACTAGTTGTTATTGGTCTATTCAGGCTTTCTGCTTCTTCTTGATTTAGTTTTGATAGATTATACATTTCCCAAAATTTGTCCATTTCACCCAGGTTGTCATATTGTCATATAGTTGATTGTAGTAATTTCTTACAATCCTTTGTATTTCTGAAGTATCAGTTGTGATTTCTCCTCTACCATTTCTGATTCGTTTATTTAAGTCCTCTTTCTCTTTTTCTTGATGAGTCTGGTTAAAGGCTTGTCAACTTAATTTATTTTTTGAAAGAACCAGCTCCTGGACTTGTTGATTCTTTGAATTGTAGTTTGAGTCTCTAAGTTATTTAGTTCTGCTCTGATCTTGATGATTTCCTTCCTTCTACTTTCTCTGGGCTTTGTTTGTTGTTGTTCCTCTAGTTCTTGCAGCGTTTTGGTTAGGTTGTTCATATAAGCTTCCTCTAAAGTTACTTTTTAGGTAGGCCTGTATTGCTATGAATTTTCCTCTGAGGATTGCCTTTGCTATGTACCATAGGTTTTGGACTTTTTTTGTGTTTATTGTTATTTGTTTCCAGAAACATTTTGATTTCAACTTTGATCTCATTGTTAACCTATTCCTTACTTAAAAGCATGTTATTCAGTCTCCATGATTTAGAGAATTTTTTTTTTTTTGTCACTTGAGATTGGTTTCTAGTTTCAAGCCATTGTGATCTGAGATGCTTGGTATGATTTAAATTTTTCTGTATGCGTGGAGGCTTATCTTGTGACCTACCATATGGTCTATCTTAGAGAATGTTCCATGTGCATTTGAAAATAATATGTATTTTGCTTCTTTGGGGTAAAAGACTCTGTATACATCAGTTAGGTCCATTTCCTCTAGAGTGTTGTTCAATGCCACAACATCCTTGATGATTTTTGTTTGGAAGATCTGTCCATTATTGATAGTGAGGTAATAAAATCGCCTATTATAAGTGTGTTGCTGTCTATATCCTTTTTTGATGTCCTCCAAGATTTTCCTTATATAATTTGGAGCCCCTACTTTGGGTGCATATAGGCCTACCAGAGTTATTTCTTCTTGATGGATTGTTCCCTTAAGTATTAGGAAATGTGCTTCTTTGTCTTTTTTATGGCCTTCATCATAAAATATTTTTTGTGAAATAATTATTGCTACTCCAGCCCTTTTTTAAATGTTCTTTTGCTTAATATATATTTTTCCATCCCTTCACTTTCAATCGGTGTTGATCTTTTGTTTTAAGGTGGGTCTGTTGAAGGCAGCAGATATGTGGGTCAAGTTTTTTACCCATTCACCTACCCTATGTCTTTTGATTGGCACATTTAATCCATTTACTTTTAAGGTCATTATTGATTGATACTTATTTATTGTCATTTTGCCACTTTGTACCTATATTCCTCTCTGTGTCTCTCTGTTTCTTCATTTCAAAAAATATATATATATATTTTAATTTAAAGCAGACCCTTTAGTGCTTTTTGCAATGCTGGTTTGGTAGAGATGTATTCTTTTTGTCTTCTTTAGTGTGGGAAACACCTTATTTCTCCTTCCATTTTGAATGAGAGCCTTGCTGGGTAGAGTACTCTTGGTTGCAGGCCTTTGTTTAACATTACTTGGAATATTTTTTGCCATTCCCTTCTGGCTTGCATTGTTTCTGTTGAATAATCATTTGATAACCTTATTGGAGCGCCCTTATATGTTATTTGCTGTTTCTCTCTTGGTGCTTTCAGGATTCTCTCTTTGTCTATGAAATTTGCCATTTTAATTATAATGTGTCTTGGAATGGGTCTGTTTGGATTCATCTTCATTAGAACCCTCTGTCCTTCCTGAATTTGAGTAATATATTCACTCATCATGTTAGATTAATTTTCTATCATTACTTTTTTGAACAGGTTTTCCATTCCTTGTTCCTATTCTCCTTCTGGTATCATTATGATGATATTATTGCATTTCATGGTGTTCTACAGATTTCTTAGGACCTCTTCATTCTTGTTCAGCCTTTTTTCATTCTGTTGCACTGTCTCGGAATATTTTTCTATGTTGTCCTCCAGCTTGCTGATCTGATCTTCTGCTTCCTCTAGCCTACTGTTGATTCCTTCTACTGCATTCTTCATTTTAGAAATTGTATTCTTCATTTCCTCCTGGCTTTTACTGACAGTTCTAAGGAATTTTTTTTTTTAATTTTTAAAAATTTTATTGTTGTTGTATTACATCCATCCCCTTTTTGCTCCCCTCTGTCCCCCTCCCCACCCACCCATTCCCCCCAAAGTCAATCCCCCCTGTTGTCCATGTCCATGGTTCCTTTATACTAGGTTCTTGTCTAAGCAGCTCCCCTTTCTTGTCTAAGCTGCTCCCCTTTTTTGTCTAAGGCATTTTTAATGCTGGTTTAGCTCTCAGTAAGTTCCTTGTAGTTTCCCTGGAGTTCCTCAGAGTTCCTGTGGAGTTATTTATAGTTTTCTTTGAACTGGCTGAGCTCATTGAGCTTCTCTATCATCATCATTTTGAGGTCCATATCTGATAGTTTGCTTGCATCTATTTCATTTAGTGATCTTTCTGGGGATTTCTCCTTTCCTTTTGATGATCGACTGGTTATTTTTTTTTTTTTTTTCCCCTTTTTGGGTGTCTATTGTTGCTTGTTTTTGTCTTGGGTTAATCTGCTTTGCTTTCCTACCTTTGTGGAGCACCCTTTGGTGTTAGGAGATTTGTGGAGTTCAGTGTTTCAGTCTCCTAGATTTCCTCAACTTGTTGCTTTTGGGGTGGCCTTTATGTTGTTAACTTGCGCTATCTGGTTGTATTTTGGATTTGTGGTATGTGTTACTCCTTTCCCTCCATTTGGCTGATTGAAAGATAGTCCTTCTAGCCTGCCTCATACACTGTTTTGAGCTGCTCCTAAAACAGGGATTAATAATAGTTCATGTAGTTCTAGGTGTAACTCTGGTGCTTGAAATTAGCAACAATCCATTTTTTGAGTCTGCCTCTTTTTCTTGATCAAGTCTCTGAAGTGTATAGTCTAGCTGTGTCTCTCCATTCAGCTCCTTAAGGAGGTTTTCACTGCATTTGACGGGCCTCTGGTTCTGTGGGGAGCCCCTTAGCAACAGCATTGGAGATAGCTAACCTTTTCCCTCCAGCTCTTTGAGGGGGTTTATGCTGCCTGCAGTGGGCACATGGATCCATAGTGAGCCCAAGCTGCATGCTGGGGATGGCTACCCCTCCCTCTCCAGACCTTCCAGGAGGTTTTTGTTGCCTGCAATGGGTGAGCCAGTTGCACCAGTAGCAAATTCCTGGTGTGCAGTTTCAAGTTTTCATGGGAGCCTGTGTGCCAGGTGTGGTTGTGCAGGTTTGGGCCTCCCTTCTCACTGGGACTCTGAGCTGCCCTCTCCTCAGATGGTGCAGCGGCACCAATTTTGGCCCTCTCACTGCTCTGATACACTTCCCTGCTCCCCCACTCCTTCTCCTCAAGGGTCTCTCCTCCTCTGCCTCTGGCCCTGGGAGGCAGTTCCTCTCTCTTAGCTTTCTAAGCGTGGCTCTCACACAGTCCCTCCCCGGCAGGAGTTCAATTCCTCAATCCTCTCTGAAGGGATTGCACTCACTGTCCACACTTCACTGATCAGATTTCTATTTACTGGGGAGCCTGAAGCTATCTCCAGTCAGAGCCACAGCTCTGGGCAGAGCTGCCACTGCCCAGAGCTAACCTTGGCTAGCTGGTGGGCCAGGGTGGAACTGTCTCACCTGCTCTTCTGTAGGTCTCTGCAGCCTCTGGGCTGTGCACCCCTGAGACCAGATGCTTACTGCTCTAATTCGCAGGGACCAACAGACATCTCATGCTCCCTACCCTGGCACTCGAGAATGCCTTCAGCACAGCCCTCCACTCTGTTGCCATCTTCCTTCCACCTCTATCTACTTTGTTAGTTTTATTTTTAATGTATCTATGTTTTCAGAATATATTACATTTACCTACTTTCTGTTATGTTTATTCCTACCTATTTATCTTAGTTCTTCAGTGAAATGTGTTGATGTTTTTTCCTAATATTTTATGTGGTTATTCCACACTTGTCCTTTTCTGAGGAAGATTCTGTTGAAAAAATACTTAAGAGTTTTTATATAAATTTTACTATTTCTCAGTCTATAATTTGAATACCAATTTGTTTTGGGAACAAAACACTTGGCTTTTTGTTTATGAGGTCTTTCCAGAAAAAGTCCAGCCAATGTTAATGATGAGAATGGTTTGCACAATATCTATGTAACCTGACAGCCAAGAAGAATGGACTGAAACACACACGCATGAACAATGATAGCTTCACTGTACTAGCCATTAGAGATGGCAGATGCTGTTGAGTGAGCATGTGTGCTGTGTGGCCTTCACATTCAATATGACTGAGTCAATACAGCAATGAATATGTGTTAAATTTTGCATGAAACTTGAACATTCCTCCACAGAAAATATTCCAATGATTCAGAAGGCCATGTTTATGGACAACTGGTGATTGGCAGCTTCATCACAACAATGCATCTGCTCATGCTATAGGTCTAAAACAGAGTATTTTGGTGAAACATCAGATCACCCAGGTGACTCAGTCAACCTGCAGCCCAGATTTGGCACCCTGTGACTTCTGGTTTCTCTCAAAACTAAAATCACCTTTGAAAGGGAATAAATTTCAGACTGTCAATAACATTTGTGAATATACAACAAGGCAGCTGATGATAATTGAGAAAATTGTGTAAGATCTTAAGATGTCTACTTTGAAGGGGACTGAAGTATCATTGTTTTAAATACAATGTTTCTAATATCTTGTATCTTCTTCAATAAGTATCTATTTTATATATTACATGACTGAATACCCCCTAGATATACCTCATATATTTACTGCTTATTTGTGCAATGTATATTTAGTTTTCTTGAGTTGCATACAATAACCATTTTTAGCAATCAATAGTCAAATGACATAAATACTATGTTTTAATATTTTGATGTATAAATAAATAATGAAATTAAGATATGTACTTTCCTGAATGTATTTGTTATTTTGAAATTATTTTTTTACATCAATCAGATACTAAAAATCTTACCTTTTCTCCTTCTCAACCTGTCTTTCCTTTTGCTCTTCTTAATAGAAAATGTCTAGACTTGCTCACTTAGCAGACCTATTTCAACTTGTGTAATGCTATTTTTTTTCCTAAGCTACCTTTGCTGCAGTAGATAAAAATAATAATAAAATTAAATACAATGCAATAGCCACATATGAAACTAGTTGTCTGTCCAGACCTGTGATCATAAAGCTTGGTGAACATCTTGGAGGCAAAGGTTAAGGGATATAGTGCATCTAGAGTTTGTGGTTAAATTTTGCAACCAAATATTTTTACTTCCTATGAAATGTTAGCTCCTTCAGAGTTTTATACTGCATGTTGTGTTTAAAACAACTTTCTCTTTGATTGCTGAAGCATTTCACTCTCTCTAAAATGTTATAACAAATCAATCTAGTTTTTATTTTCCATCTTTTTTATTCTGAAAACAATTAGCAGAAATTGTGTTCTACAGCAACCTGAAAACAAGGGCAGTGACCTCCCCAGTTGGAATTTTAGACCACCTTCCTCTTGTCACTCTTAGCTCTAAGTTAAGATATAAGCTTTAAATTATTTAGTGGCTTATAAGTATAAATAATTCACCAGTCAACAACTAAGGTGACAAGCCATTCATTAATCAGCCTACAAATATGTGCACAGGTGTCATGCTGTGGTCTGCATTGGGCTGAGTTCTGATGAGTTGGATATACTTAGAGCCATATTATATTGCTTTTTATCCCTAAAATGTGACCCATCTTGCTTGTGTATTGAATTAATTGGAAATCATATTAATAGATGTACTCAAGAGCTCTAATTTTCAGAGATGAAACCAAAGTTTGCTAAAGTGTAGATGAAATCTCAGCTTTTCTGGTGCTAACTGGCTACAACTGTACTGTTATCTCACCAAATAAATGTATGGAAAAATAGATTAAGTGACATAATGTTATGAGAAAGTTGCAATTTTATCCTTTTTATTAAATGTGTTAGAGTAACACTGGTTAACAAAATTATACATGTTTCAGGTACACAATTCCACAATGTATCATCTGTACTCTATAGTTTGCATTCACCATCCACAGTCAAGTCTCCTTCAATGACCATTTATCCCTTTATACGTTCCTTCACCTTTTTCCACTGGCCATCTCTTGGCAATCACCACACTGTTTTCCATATCTATATATTTTTGATTTTTTTGCTTTTTCACACAATCTCTCCAACCCTCCACCACCACTCAGCCAGAAATTTGTGATTTTTAAAGAATGCATGGTGATATTAAATGTTTACTTTTATCCTGTTTTGGTTTTTAAGTCTTGAGTATTTTTTCAGTAGCTTTTCCCCCACTTTTCTTCATCTATGTATGCCAATAAAGCCATGAAAGTTTATGTTTATAACTTTTGAGCATTTTAAAATATTATAATTCAGGTAATTTGAGAGTTGTTTTTTTCCAATGAAGTTTGTGCTTTCCTAGGTCTTTAGCTTTGTAAAGATTTACATCATTTTCATTTCAAAATTATGACTTATGGTAGTTTAAAAATGCATTAAAAATTTGTACAACTAATGAGTATATTATTTGGGTAAAATTGCAGACTCTCAGCATCAGGGTAAATCATAAATCCTAAATTATTGTATGGTTATGGTTACGCAGACCCTTTTGTATGTTGAGATACAAAGAACAAGAGTGGGTACTTATTCTGTATACTCTAATCACTTCTAACTACTCTTTACTTCCAGTTTCTCTTTCACTAACTCTCTTTTGAAAGCACAAAGCTGAGAGAGAAAGATGGCGACATAGTAGAGAGCAGCGCTGATGGTATTCACAAGTACCAAAGCAGATAGAGGACAAGATAGGGAGCTTGAGATATCTTCAGGACCCTAGGAATTGGAACGGGCAGCATCTGGACAGAGGGGAGCACAGCCCAGAGGCAGAGGAGGCCAGCAGGACAGTAGCCCACAGGCCCAGAATACAACCAGACAGCCCAAATAAAGGACACACCAAGAACAGCAAGTGGAGAAAATCTAGGAGACGGCAACAATGAATTCCACAAATCTCCTATCACAGAAGGGTGCTCAACTAAGGCAAGGAAGCAAAGCAGGTTAACCCAAAGAAAGAACAAAAATAAATAAATAACTAAAGAGCAAGCAAGAACAGACACCCAAAATGGGGAAAAAAAGAATCAGTCCATCACCAAAAGGAAAGGAAGAATTCCCAGAAAGAACACAAAATGAAACAGAGGCACCTGGAATATCAGATAAGGAATGCAAAAGAATGACGATAGAGAAGCTCAGTGAGCTCAGCCACATCAAAGAAAACTATAAACAACCCCAGGAGAACTACAAAGAACTCCAGGGAAATTACAAAGAACTCCAGGGGAATTACAAAGAACTCCAGGGAAATTACAAAGAACTCCAGGGAAGTTACAAGGAACTTACTGAGAACTACAACAGCATGAAAAAGGACATGGAAACTATCAATAAGTGCCAGCAGGAAATGAAGAATACAATTTCAGAATTGAAGAATACAGTAGAAGGAATCAACAGTAGGCTACAGGAAGCAGAGGACCGGATCAGTGAGTTGGAGGATAATGTAGACAAATACTCCAAGACAGTACAAGAGAATAAAAAAAGGTTGAATAAGACTGAAGAGGGGTTAAGAGAGCTGCAGGACAACATGAAACATCACAACATCCGTATCATAGGGATACCAGAAGGAGAAGAGAAACAAGGAATGGAAAACCTGTTCCAAAAAGTCATGATAGAAAATTTCCCTAACATGATGAGTGAAAACATGAATCCAGTTTAGGAAGCACAGTGGGTCACAATAAGGATCAACCCAAACAGACCAACACCAAGGCACATTATTATTAAAATGGCTAATTTCAAAGACAAAGAGAGAATCCTAACAGCATCAAGAGAGAAAAGAAAAATAACATACAAAGGGGCTCCCATAAGGCTATCAAATGATTATTCAACAGAAACAATTCAAGCCAGAAGGAAATGGCCAAAAGTATTTCAAGTCATGGTAAACAAAGGCCTGCAACCAAGAATACTCTACCTAGCAAGGCTCTCATTCAAGATAGAAGGAGAAATATGGAGCTTCCCAGACAAAAAAAGACTGAAAGAATACATCTCTACCAAACCAGCATTGCAAGAAATGCTAAAGGGTCTGCTTCAAAAATAAGTAAACAAATAAAACGAAGAAACAGGGAAAGCCAAAGAGGAATACAGACTCAAAGGGAGAAAATGGCAATGAATAAGTATCAATCAATAATAACCTTAAATGTAAATGGATTAAATGCACCAATCAAAAGACATTGGGTAGCCGAATGGATAAGACAACATGACCCACATATATGCTGTCTTCAAGAGACCCACCTCAGAACAAAAGATCGACACAGATTGAGAGTGAAGGGATGGAACACTATATATCAAGCAAATGGACATGAAAAAAAAAGCTGGAGTAGCAATACTGATTTCAGATAAAATAGATTTTACAATGAAGGCCATAAAAAGGGACAAAGATGGACATTTCATAATACTTAAGGGAACAATCCATCAAGAAGAAATAACTCTGATAAACATATACGCACCCAACATAGGAGCTCCAAAATAAATAAGGAAAATCTTGGAAGACCTTAAGAAAGACATAGACAGCAACACACTAATAGTAGGGGATTTTAATACCTCACTATCAATAATGGACAGATCTTCCAAACAAAAAATCCCCAGAGATGGTGTGGCATTGAACAACACTCTAGAGGAAATGGACCTAACTGATGTCTACAGAGTCTTTTACCCCAAAGAAGCAAAATACACCTTCTTTTCAAATGCACATGGCTCATTCTCCAAGATAGACCACATGGTATGTCACAAGACAAGCCTCCACAAATACAGGAAAACTGAAATCATACAAAGTATCTTCTCCCATCACAATGCCTTGAAACTAGAAACCTATCTCAAGGGAAAAACCCAA
>PVIW01010265.1:0-45485 GCA_004026585.1 Noctilio leporinus
ATGACTAGTGATGTTGAGCATTCTTTCATATGCCTCTGGGCCCTTTGTATATCTTCCTCAGTGAGTTGTCTGTTCAGGTCCTTTGCCCATTTTTTAATTGGGCTGTCTGTCTCCCTGGAGTTGAGTCGCATTAGTTCTTTATATATTTTGGAGATCAGACCCTTGTCTGAGGTATCATTGGCAATTATGTTTTCCCATATATATTCAGATTTTTTAGGGGTGCTGTCCTCCAGCTTGGAGTAAGCTCAAGAGGGAATAGGATATTCATCAGTTAAATCTGAAATTGCAAACAAGAAGAGTGAAGGACCCTTAGCTCTAAAGAAATGTAGGTAGAAGCCCAGGTGAGCGCTGTCACCTCCAGAAGGGCCAGAAAGCCATGATCCTTGGGAATGAGCAGGTATCCAAGAGGAAGGCAAGGGCTATAGCACATGAAAAACCATGGAAGAAAAACAACCAGACTGGGGAACTATGACAAAAGCACTGGGCTTGGAGGCAACAAGCATAAATTAGATTCTCCTCCTTGCCCTGCATGATTTTGAGCACACAAGGCAACTCTGAGACTGTTTTCCTCATCTTTAAAATGGGCACAATAACACCTATCCTACTTACAATACAGGATAGTGGGAAAATCAAGATTAGAATGAGATGCTGATAAAATGCTATACGATATAAAACGTTTAATGGTTTTATCTTTATCCCATTAGTCTCTAAAGTGAGCCACTTCCAATTCTTTTTCTGAAGAGGAAGGATATAGATGATGGATCAAGAGATTGCTATATAACTAATAGAAAGGAAATTATTATACACTACTATGTGAGCACCTAAAAACAGACACCATGTGTTAATCAGATTGGTATCCCAAACATCTGGCACATAATCAATTATCATTAAGTGTCAGTTGGATGAGTGAATAAAAGCATCGAAAAATGCAATGGCACTAATTTTCCTAAGGCTAACTCTGGAGAAAGGATCTGGCCTTTCATACCTTTCTAGGGAGAGAAATCGGGAGTCATAGAATTCACCTGACCTATTTTATAGTGGTTAAAAACTGGGTCTTGACGAGCCCTCACTTAACTTACAGATTGCCTAGTTTGTTACTACTCAAAGTGTACTTCCAGGACCATACCCACCTGCAAACTGTTTGTTACCCATCTATGATAAGTACAGAAATGAAGAGTAAGCATTCAGAACTTTTGTGTAGCAATTTGACGTTGTAATTCTATATCTGTTGATTCTCTTCTAAAGTTGGCTTGCATTTTGGTGTCTTTTCAGTATATTTTCCTAATAATGTATTTTATTGCACGTACAGAAGTGTTGGTATATGGCAGGTTGGGGTGGGAGGAGAGAGCCCTTTCACACAGGTAGTTTGAGAAGCATCAGCGTGGTTTAGTGCTGTTACTAATCTCTCTATTCAAAAATTATCAGTGGTAATGTTCAAGAACTCATACCTGTGGATATCCTTTGATTCTGTGATTTCTGTAAATTAAATTAAAATTGGCTGAAGAGTCCCTAAGCAGATCCTGGTTGAGATAATTACCATAGTGTTTAGTCCAGGGGGCACAGGGAGTGGGTGGCTCATGGCGTCACGGAAATGGTCCAGAAGAGCCAGGTTTTACCCGGCTCCTCCCCAGAGAGGGCAGATTGCTGGGCCCTGCCCCCAGTTCCTGACTTAGTGGGTCCTGGGCGGGGCCTGAAAATGTGTGCCTCTGAGATCCATCAGCACCAGGTGGTGCTGCAGCTGCCGGCCTGGTAACCACACTCGGAGAATCACGCCCTGGGCTGAGGCAGAAATTCTGGCTTTTTCATTGACCGGAAGCAAATGACCTGACTTGCCTTAGTTCCCTCATCTATAAAAGGGGAATAAACTGAATGTTAGAATTTTCCTTCTAGTTCTAAAGTTCCTACTGACAGATGTTTCAAAATAAATATGCATTAGTAATTGCAGAATCCATGTAAGTACATTTTTACCAATAGAGTTTTCTTTATTAAAAATGACCAACAATGACTCAGGCAGGTGTACATAGGAAAAAACTGTTTTTGCCCTACTAGGATGTGGTAAGATTGGCTTAGGGCTGATTTTCTGAAAAAACTAGAACCATTGTTTCAGAGCCTGGAGGTACCACCGACCCTTCTGCCTACTGTCTTCATGAGCAGCCCAGCAAAGAGCTTGTCTTTTTTACTTAAAATAGTGGTTTTCAATCTTTTTCATCTTGTGGCACACATAAACTCATTACTGAAATTCTGCAGCACACCAAAAATATATATTTTTTGCCAGTCTAACAGAAAAAAATAGGTATAATATTGATTCATTCACACCAGATGGCTATTGTTGGGTTGGCTGATGTCAGTTTTTTAATTTGTTAGTCTAAGGGAAAAGAGGTCAGTGCCCCTGACTAAATCGTTAGGTATTGCATGTTTAAAATATTTTTACGGCACACCAGTTGAAAATCACTGACTTAAAATATTCCAGACTGGTCTTAACATTATCACATGGGGGCCAAAAACTACACTAGTACTTCACGTGGATTATTTCTTTATTAGCCCTTAAAATCTTCACAGGAGGTAGTTGTTAATCTTATTCTTCTACTTAGCCAACTAAGGCTTAGAGGTTTCAGATGAGTTACCCAAGTTACCCCTCACGTGGTAGTGATGCGGCTGAAATGAGTTCCCAGCCTAAGAGGCGGCAGAGCCCTCACTCTTAACCACTGAACAATAATGATGAAGAGCACAGCAGAATAGGGGGGGAAGGGAGGCTGTGCGATGCTTTCAGGTTTACTTACCCCGTTTGTCCCCAACCCTTGCAGCCCCATTAATGGAGGATGGTGATAGAGTCAAAAATTGCACTGACTTGGCTGGTGGCACAGTGGATAAGGAATTGGCCTACGAGCCCGAAGGTCACTGGCTCGATTCCCAGCCAGGGCACATAACCAGGTTGCAAGCCAGGTCGCCAGCCAGGTCTATAGCTGGAGGCAGGTGAAAGGCAACCATACATTGATGTCTGTCTCCCTCTCTGCCTCTCTCCCTTCCCCTCTCTCTAAAAATAATAAATAAAATCTCTTAAAAAATTGCACTGTTTGAAAGATCTCAGACACAATAGAGTACAGAGCTATGATTTCATATATATATGAAGTTCAAGAACATTCTAAAGTAATCTTTGGTGACAGAGGTCAGAAGAGTGGTTACCGTAGGGGGATTATGGACTAGATAGGGCAGAAGGGAACTTTCTAGGGTAATAAAAAGATTGATCTGGATAGTGGTTATAAGGGTACATATATGGGAAAATGCAAGATTTGTGTATTTTACTGCATGTTAACTCGACTTCAATAAAAAGGTACCTAAGCAATATAGTATACACATACATACACACGTCTGTGTTTTCTATTTTATGGTCAATCAATGATTGCTGACTTGTTTTTGTAGGTCAGTCAGAATTACCACCCCATTCCACAGGCAGATTAAGTAAGGTAGAGAGAGAAATCTGTAGCCCTGGATGAATTCTCTAGGTCCCAGTACTCTTCGTAACCTAATATTAATTACAGACGATGCAAGCTTTTACGTGCTTGGCCAGACACATTTGTAAAAAGGCAAAATTAGGTATAAAATGTACAGCCCCAAACCATAAATTACATCCTTTTCACCAGCATGTGATCTTATGTCATATGTTCAGGATGATTCGAAAGGGCTAGTTGCTGTTTTCTGTGAACTGTCTTATTTACTAAACACATCAGTTCACCTGTACTTTGCTGACCTTGGCCTGTGATACTGCATGCACCTATTTCTTTACAAGATAATGGAAGATAATTCCCTGAGAATCCCATTTGCCCTGTCCATCCATTTGTAAGGTCGCTAAGCTTAGTGTCCTCATTAAGAACCACTCCAAAGTTTTGTCATCTTGCTGAAACCAGCACTGTCCCAGTTCTCCCCCAACGTATTTTGTGTAATTTATTCCTGTTACAACTCATCTCCCTTCATCTGCCCATAAACCGCAGTCATGATATTGCCAGCACCATGTAATTTACAAACAGCCTCGCATACCTAAAGGTCTGTTTAGAAAGAAAGAATCAATTGTTGCCGAGAAATCCCAGGGAAACAAGTGGAATCGGGAAGTCTCATTAGAGACCGCTCCAAGAAAGAGAATTTTATGGTGGCAGCTTCTTACTGGAGACAAGAAGCAGAGGCTTGCAGAGGGGAAATACAGCAGGCAGCAATTTCGTGTTCCTAATTAAATTGTTTGCCACCGGTGGCAACACAGAAGCTGCTGCTATTACACAGGCAGTATTGAGGTAACTGGCATTGACAAACTAAGAATATTTCAGTGCAGAGATTAATAAGGACTATTCTCAGAGAAAGAATGACCAACTTAAACAAATAAACCAAAAAATAAATGCATACCTTTGAAGCCTTTTGTGTGTGTGAGAGGCCTGCCTTGCACGTTGAGATGAACAAAAGCCTAGAATTCGTGAGGAGCAACGTTTTTAACCTGTCCCATTGTGTCCAGGTGTCAGGGGATTTGGAAAAGTCGGTAATTCTCCACGCGGCAGAACAAGAAGCCACGTTCTGTCCCCAGATCTTGGTGTACAGTTTCTATTCAATATAACAGGAGTTATAAACCATAAGAGGAGAAAAACGGATCTGTTTCTTCTAGTCCATTAAAATTGTGAGCTGAATTTTCTATTCTCGCTGCATGGGGTTGCATTGAAAATAACTGCATTTTCTGTAAATGGACTGGAAAAATAGTTATCTTCATTAACTGTGTGCTCCTCCTTTTCATTTCCTGTTCTGGAATAGGGCAATCCTAGTGTTACGTTAAAATATTTTTTTAATAATATTTTTTATAAAAGATGTGGAGACTGTTTAAGTCTACCACTGTATCGAGAGCAAGTGTTTCCCTGGTAAAAATGTTGTTCTTTAATCTATGTGTTTCTATTTACATCATAACTGAGAAATAGTGAACAAACAAATAATGCTGAGGTTTAAATGATGTTCAGAGATTTCTCATTTTAAACACCTTTAGGTCCTTTAAATGTTAAATAATCCCAGCCACGTCACTACCTTGAAATTGCAGAATTAAGTTAGGGAAAAATTGGATTTACTTCCTGTAAGTTTAATTAAACTTAAACCCTATAACATGTACTTCCTACTGTTGCTACCTGATTTCAGTTTTCAGATCAACGGTAAGCTGCCCACCTCCAAAAAGGCAAATAAACACCCCCTTCATGTTAACACAGGAACCCCCATTGCTTGAAGCTGAAACTCATGACAGGATCTCACACACTTCACATCTGGTATCATTATTTTCCTTTTATATAAGGGTGGGGGGAGTAATATAGAGCTGAGAAATGTGTTCTCTGCTAGCAGAGAATGGGATCAGCTCTTCTCATGAACCCAGGGAAAGCTGCTACATAGCTTTAGAAACTTTGACATGATTGCAGGTTAGTGAATTTGAAGAGAGCTCTCTTTAAAATGGTTTTACATTATTCTTTGATAATCCAGTTCATCTTGGCATTTCAGGAAGGCAAGGTGGCTGGTATTTTTTCCTTACTAAGCCAGTGACCTCACGCAGGGAGCAAACACAGCAACAGATGTAAGAAGCAGCATCCAGGAGCTGGGCCTGTGGGAGTCTGGGAAGGGCTGGCGTAGGCAGAGTTCACTCTCCTTACAGGGTGACTTGCCTGTCTTATTTGTTTTGAAAGGAAGACAGCCCTGTCCTTGAGATCCTGGGAATTAATACAGAGGTGTTTTCTTCTTTGTGTGAGAAATGTGATTGCAAATATCACTTTTCTCTATCTTCATTAAGTGCTGGTATTAAGAGGGTATATCATGATCCACAAAAATCTAGACACCGATTTTCGTTTGCTGGCATTTTGCATATAAAATGATTATGTTCATAAAGATATAGACAGATCATTCTAAGTATAACTTAATAATTTACCCCAGCATATGTGCTTCTGAAAGACTCAGTACTTTAAACATGCAGTAGATTCCCATTTTTTAAAGAAAATTAGGGAGTGTGTTTAATTAATTAATGCTGAAATGCAATAAAATTCCTATGGAAGTGCTTATGACATCCGCATGAATACCAAATGAGTTCATTATGATCTGTGTTATTACAGTGAATACCAAATGAATTAATAATGCTGGGACACTCAAAATGAAGTGTTACCAAGTGTTGTGGTATAACAAATATGGTTAAATATTATGTGATTAAAGTTATTATAAGCCGATTCTCAATCAAAAGAAAGCAAAATTCCATCTCTACTGCAGGGAGTTAAGAGTGGAATCACACTGCTGTTTCTCAGCGTTGTGATTCTTAACTTTGAGCAGTCCCTTAAAGCCTTGCTCTAAATACTATAATCATTTAAATTACCTTGGTTCGAAGTGGCAGAGGAGGTGGTGGGGAAGTGGCAGAGGAGGTGGTGGGGAAGTGGCAGAGGAGGTGGTGGGGGCGGATGGAGTGATGGGGTGGGGGTGGGAGGTAGGGTGGTGGGAGGAGCAACTAATATTCCTCAAGAATTCAGCAAAGTTGGAAGTGTATGTGTGATTTTTCCATAGTTTTCATATTAAACTGAGTTTTCCATTTAATTATTCTCCTCTAATGATGACAATTATTAAAATAATTGTTTAATATATATTTCAGGACTGTGAAGCAATGATAAACAAGGGCCACTTCTTCAGTTTTTCTAGCTGAAGTCCTACATTTATATGCCAGACATTCCCTAGAAATTTCGAAATGCATTATTGTTAATAATGTAGCCTGACTGTATTTGTAAAAATTATCACCACACATCCTGTAGCCCGAAAGCTACAGGATGCGTTGTGTTATTTATGCACTTAGATGGAATACATAGTGACAATTCATATCTATTATAGATTTAGTAAGACAAGAAGGCATAAGTGGATTTAATCAGACATGAAATTATTTTTATGCCTCCATCTCAAAAATATGCATAAATGAATTTATGGTTATTTGACAATCATGGGAAATGGTCTTTCTAAATGTTAAAACAGCTGCTGGCAAATACATTTTTAAAAGGAGGGAAATGGCTCTTAAATTGTAGTTGGGTAAGTGATAAAGGAATTGTTAGCCATATGCAATATCCTAGTTGTTAAATATTTGTTTCATCCACCTTACCATTACATAGACATACATTTAACATAAGAAAACCTTGCGTTTCTTTCCTTCTTTGTCAAGGGAGCACATTTTCTCATAAGAGGATTTTTAGAACACATCTGTAACATAAAATGATCTCTTTCCCAATCTGGGTAGTTCCTGTCATGCTTTTTGACTTTTACATCCCCATTTATTCCATTATTTGTGGTATCACTCCAGTTCTTGAGATAGAATACTCTCATTTAAAATAGCGACCATATTTGACTTCTGTCAAATATGTTGAGTCTGGTGTCTATTAGGATTCCTCACAGTTGCTTTTCCAATGGCTTGAAGACATCTGTAAAACTTCCTGCCACTGAGAGTAAAATGCAATCCTTGTACTCCCTGGCTATGATTACTTTGTTGTGTTGAAGCAGCTAATAAATTACATATCAGTAAATGTAGATCTTGGACAAATACCCCGAGAAAATCTAATTTCCTTCAAGTGCATCTTTTTTCATTCTTTCAAGTTTTCAGTTTAAATTTAGTGCCTTTGACTGGTGAAAAATTAATAGCACCCGCACCTGAAAATTTCTCTATAACCTGTTCCTGAGAAAAAGGCTAGAACCTCTCTAATGTGTCTATTATGATCCAGATAAATTACCATATGAGAAATCATTTTATTTTTCTTGGATTGAATATAAAACAGCTGTAATATATTTAAGTTGCACCGAAGCAGGCACACCAAAGACATTCCCGCACACAGTGCGAGGGCAGGCGACATAAAGCTGTCACTCCCTTTACAAGGTGAGCTTGTATTTGAGCATGCATCTGGGTTCTATTCATATGATGATTTCCAATGCTAACCATTTGGGTGATTCTCAAATAATAACACAGCACCGACTTGAAAGTCACTTGCAACTGACTTTTGTAAATCACGGGGTTCTCTTTCATTCAGGTATGTTGTTTCAATGATCAGTAGCATTTCCAATAAATTACACAGTGACCAGTTGGAAGAGCCTCCACCTGTTATTGGAGCAAACTCTGCAAGCGTCCTCTGCCAGACGCTGCGCTCCCAGCCGGCACCCGTCACCGGAGCTGAGCTCCTTGGCAAACGACAGAGTGCCCTCTGTTGACGGAAAAGGGGATGTGCAGTGCGGAGCAGGACATGCAAGCCTTCAGATCGCGAATGGCAAATCTGCAATTAACCACTGAACACTCGTGATATAAAAACTACATTTTTATCTATAAAAAATTGATTTAATGGAGCGCAGACTACGGCTAGTTCAGAGGCATCCGTAGAGTTAGATATATTTATACACACGCACAAACACAAATTCTAGTTACGACGTACCTGGAAATGCTGGACAAGACGACTTTTTACTCTGTGTAGATATGTATTCACCTACACGTATGTAGTTCCACTCAAATATTTCTGGAGCCCGAATGGAAGGCCCAAAATGAATAATAATGCTAAGTGCTCAGGACCTATCATTTAAGTGATGTTTTTCATGAAAAGCTATAACAACAACTCAACTGAACACGGAGATTTCTAATTCCCTCGCATTCCAGGAGGTAGGGGTTGGGGGTGGGTGGACGGAATGCGGAGCAGCCAGCAGCAGCCTGTAGCTGCAGGCTGGCCCTACGGGTGACCAAAATGGAAAACCTACCAGGATACAGGCTGAGCCTTTATAAAACAGTCAACTTTATTGGAATTTTAAAGCAGTGATTCATTGATGGGTACTTACCTCTTCACTTCTATATTTCCATTTACTTTGTATTGAGATGTGGAATCAGACCTCACAGAAGTGACATCTTTACATTTTAAAGCCATTTCCTATGTTAATTAGTTTAAAAGCAAACATGAAACATGTTAAGTTGCACCAAAATGCTTGCATGGAATGTGTTTAATTGTGTGCCTTTCCTGACTGTCTGAAAGAGAAGTACGCTGTATGTGCTGTTGTGTGTGTCCAAGGTCTTCTGTTTAAGAGGTGGAATCTTGGGAACTGTGTATTTTTAGATGCTCACCGAGCTGTTCTTATAGTTGAACCTGAGTATTTGCAATCACAAAATTAACCTAGGGTAGAAATTTGGTTTCAGTGTTTGATTCCATGGTTACAAAGGGAGAGTTTTGTTTTTTAAGGTTCCATTCACAAATGCTAAATGAAATTGAGCGTTGATAAATTAATCTTTATGACATTGCCAAGAAACAGTACTACCAAGGAAAGGATGTTAAATTGCATTTTCCAGATATGTTATTGATATTGATGAAATTGACCAGATAAATTGCGCAGTTCTCTTTTTTGTTTCCTTACAGAGATTCTTGACTTCTGAGTACCCAATCTTTATCTCTTTGAAATAGCTTTGTTAATGTGAATTCAAATAATAGTCCCAAGATTTGTGTAAGTGTGAGATGTGTGCAGAGGAAATAAGTTAAAACATGACTTAGAATCCTCAATGATAATGGTCTGGCAAAATGGGACTAGTGATGCCTCAAAGGTTGTTAATAGACACAGTCCAGGTAGCTAGATGAAAACTAAAAAATTCCGTTAGTTGACATGCCTGATATTTCAGCTCCCTGGAACCCCTGTATTGGGGGAAACTGCAAACAGTAGAGGAGATCCTGCCATGTCCCAGGACTGACAGCACACTGAAATTGTTTAGGATTCCTAAGTGTCTTACCAATATGCCCTAAACACATATTTCCCTGTTTATACCCATCTTAGCACTTATACTTCAATGTGACATTTTTTTAGGTTTTTTTTTTTTTTCCAAATCAATATAATCTCTTTATTTTTTTGATCAAGTATAATTATCTAATTTCTACTTATTTTTTCAAACAGTAAAATTATATTTAAACTGTGACAGAAAACAGAACCGAAGGATGGTATAAACACATTAATCTTTTTTATTGCTAAACAATGGAAAACACCACATTTATCAAAAATGTAACAATGTCAGACATGAAAATGAAGGGTCAAAAATTGTCTGCTTTGCTTTCACAATTTTAATTGAAGCTTTGACCTAAAATAAATTTACACTTACAGGAAAAACAAGTTTTAAAAATTAGAAACTAGCTAAACATCATTTGCTTTTTTACATTATTAATAAAGACTATTTAACCTTTTTAAAGTTTTCTTCTTTGTCTGAATCATTTTTTTATTTACGTTAATTGAATTGTAAAGTGATCTCAAGGCAATGTACAATATTTTATAAAGCAATTCAGTTAGAAATGCTAAATATTTTAGAAACAGCCCACCAGAGGGCAGTCAGCTTTTAGTCTAACAGATTTGAAATAGATAAATTTATTGCTGCAGCTGAATTGTAAATAAAATATCTATTTAAATTACATTACTTACTGCATCTAGCAATTGAACAAAATAAAAGCCATGACTTGAAATGGAGAAGCCTGAGATTTCAACCATTTTGACTGAAAACCACCGAAGGAGTAACAATTCTAACTTTCGCCCTTCCAACGGTCTCACGCTCAATTTTTCCATTGTGATATTTATGTTTGGTTATAAAGTGAGATTTACTTTGATTTGAGACATTAATATTTTTTTAATCACAGAGACTTTGGGACAAGCTCTTACAGGGAGAAAGGGAGACATAGTTTTCTTACCCCTGAGTCCTGTGAATTCCAAATAAGTCTAGTGTGATTTTAATAGTGAATAGTGTGCTTAATAATATATGTTGTACAAACGATGTAGAGAAAATTCTGGAACACAACATTGAGGACTGGAGAAACCATCATGCATTTCCTCCTGCAGATGCTATGGGGCAGGGGGCGGGGGCAGGGGGTGTCTAGTCATCTCAACAGTTGGAGATAAGGTAACCAAGCAAAGAGGGGCCCATGCATGTGGCACCTTGGTGTATGACCCAACGGTTAGTGTTGAGAGAAACAGGTTTTTATTTACAAGGCTGAAACCTTCTAGGGGGGCTGGGAGCACTCCAGCTAGGAGCCCTGCCCTTCCAAGAGACCCAGCCCTTCCCCCTTTCCCCAACCATGGGCTGTGAGGACTTTGGGGACCTGGGGACCTGCACCCTGTTACAATAATATTATCCATTTAGAACAGAATTTTAAAAGCAGATTCCTGCATGTATGATTTATTTAAAATTAGCAGGAGCCATTGAGGTTTAGATAATATTTTGTCATTATTATTGTTATTATTTGCAAAACTCTGGTGTCACGATTCTAAGCCCTGGAAACAAAATGCTCCTTTGAAAACCTGAAGAGAGACTATGAGGGACAGATCCTTATGAGAGTTTATGTGCTTTCAGATATTCACTCATTTGATTTTTCATATCAGTCCTGCGAGATATTGAGACCTAGGTTGAATGACTTGGCTAAGGTGACAGAACTGAGATTTAAACCCCTTGTCACCTTCCTCTTCACCAACTCAACCCAGCTTGCTTTGGAACTCAGAAACCAAGGGATAAACTAGAGTTATGGGGCATGTTTGTTCTCCAAGGACTGGGTATTTATTTCCATTTTTTTAATTTTTGTCAAAACCAATTTTTTTCTAATTATAAAAATCACTTAAATTTATAAGAAAACAATGATCACACAATCCCAGAGATTAACCCTCTTAATGTTGTGATGGAAATGCTTCCAGATATCTCCTGTACATATGTACATATTTACACACATGCAATCACACTGAACACCCTGTTTCACAGTCAGTTCTATTCACATGTTACATATCAGAGACAACTTTTCATATCGTGTAAATAATAAAAGCTAAAATCTACTGAGTCCACCATTCGCTGGGCACCCTTCACAACATCCCCATGAAGTAGGTACTATGATTTCTCTCTCTCTCTCTTTTTTTTTTTTTTTTTTTTTTTAATTTCATTATTTTTTAGAAAGAGGGAAAGGGAGAGAAGCAGAGAGGGAGAGGGACATCAATGTATGGTTGCCTTTCACCTGCCCCCAGCCACAGACCTGACTGGAGACCTGGTTTGCAACCTGGTTATGTGCCCTGGCTGGGGAATGGAACCTGCGATCTTTGGGTTTGCAGGCCGGCACCTTATCCACTGTGCTACCAGCCAGGGCTGATTTCTCTCATTTTGTAGGACAGAAAAGATTTATAACTGGGTGACACGCAGACACCCATATCTTACCCTTCTTTTTAAGGTCTATATAGGATTCTGCTCTATGAATCTACCATTTTTCACTTAACCATTGCCCACTGATGGGCAATTCCATGTTTCTGGGAAGGAAAATTTCCAGAGAGAGGGATTCCTGTATCCAAGCTAGTATCCTCTGAGAGGTACAGGTACATCTCAGACCTTCTCATTTGCTTATCCCACTGGCTTCTTTTTATTGTTTCATTTTTTATTGATTGATTGATTTCTTAGAAAGGGAAAGAGGTAAGGGAGGGCAGGGGATTTGTTGTGCATTCATTGGTTGATTCTTCTATGTGCTCTAATGAGGGATAGAACCTGAAAACTTGACATGTTGAGACAATGCTCAACTAAGCTGCCCATCCAGGGCTTCTCACTATCATCTTTCTTAGATATTTAACATTCATTTATTTATTTTTAGAGAGAGGGGAAATGAACGAGAAAGAGAGGGAGAGAAATACTAATGCAAGAGAGAAACATCAGTTGGTTGCTATGTGCCCCAGCCAGGGATCTGGCTTGCACCCTGAGCATGTGCCCTGATTGGGAATCGAACCAGAGACCTTATGCCTCACCGGGCAATGCTCCAACTGAGCCACACTGGTCAGGGCCTCACAATCTTCTTAAAAATCCTCTTTTCTCTCTACTCATTCTTAAAAAATGACTAAGATCTATTTTGTCAGGAATTTCTTTTAGTATTTTGTTTTATTTTTGATTGAATTTATTGAGGTGACATTGGATAATAAAATTATATAAGTTTTAGGTGTACACTTCTATAATACAGCACCTGTATGTCGTCTTGTGTGTTTACTACTCCAAGTCAAGTCTTCTTCCATCACCATTTATCCCCCTTTACCTTCTTCTAACTCCCTTCAACCCCTTCCGTCTAGTAATCACCATACTATTAGTCTTTGTCCCAGGGTCTTCCTTATTCTTCCTTTGCTTAATCCCTTCACCCTTCTCACCCAGCCCCCAACCCAGTGGGAGAGAGTTTCCAGGACTTTTGAACCTGTCTGTGTCACTGCCTCTGAGAGACAATAGCTCTAACACAGAAGTGAGATGGCCAGGGTTCCAGCCTAGACACTGGCATTGATAGCTGAGTGAACTTAGGCAGTAGAGCAGGCGTTTTCTTCTCAGGGAGCTGTTCCAAGACCCCTAGTGGATGTGTGACCTTGGGTAATACCAAACCTTATATATATGATGCTATGTTTTTTTCCTAGGTATACATACCTGTGATAAAGTTTAATTTATAAGTTAGGCACAGTAAGAGATTAACAATGATACTGCTATTAAAATGGAATAATGATAACAATATACTCTAATAAAAGTTGTGTAAATGTGGTCTCTCTCTGTCCTCTGATAACCCATCTGATAACTGAGCAGGCTGCTAAGTGACTTGAGGCGTGACAGCAGACACAGTGCGAATGCACTGGACAAAGGGCTGACTCACTTCCTGGGTGGGGCCGAGCAGGACAGCATGTGATTTCATCATGCTGCTCAGAATGGCATTCAATTTAAAACATGTAAGTTGTTTATTTCTAGTATTCCATTCTATATTGTCTGACCAGGTTGACTGTGGTTAACTGAAAACATGGAAGGCAAAGCCACAAATAAGGGGACCTACTATGCTTAATCTCCCTGGGTTACATTTTTCTTATGAGCAAAGTCATCAGAGCTGCTGGGAAGTCTTAAATATAAAGGCACATGCAGAGAGCCTGAAAAACACCAAGTTTTTAATAATTATGGGAGGGAAGTGTTCCCTTACTTGACTGGAGATCTCAAGGGCAAAGGGAAAAAATTGTATAACCTACATTGGTATAAAAGAGAAACTCATTTAAATGCTAGACTTCTCTAAGGACTTTGAGAATTCCAAATTACATCTCCTTATCTTGATCCACACACATAAAGAAAACATAAAATGAATCCCCTATTGAAAACATTTGAATAGGAATTTTAGCTGAAGCAAATTTAAAGGAAGACCAACAAAAGTTTCTTGGAGGTGATGTTTGTTGTTGTTGTTTTGTGTGTGTGGTATGTTTTTGTTTTTGTTTTGTCACCCAGTTGATAAAGCCGTGGAAGAGGAAGGTAGGAAGCAGGGCAGAATAATCTATAAATCCCTTTTTTGTCATGTATTTTCTTTTTAGCTAATCTCTGGGAGTGTCTACAAATAATAAATTATGAAGATTTGTAACACCTACCCAAGGCTCGGGCTCCATTACCTATGCTTAAATTGACCACCTTGTTTTCACTGGAGCCAGTACCAAGGGGCTAAGTCCAAGTCCACGCCTCAGAATGATGTCAGCTGCAAATGGAAGGCTCCCTCATTAGTTGGCCCACTTCTGCGAATGTCAGAACTTGAGGTAATGCGTTCCCAAGCACATTGCTGTCAAGTCGAGCCAGAGGTTTTAGCTAAGACATCAGCATTGAGCTGATTCACCTGTGGCAATGTTTCTGCTGTAAACAGGACTCCCTTACCTGGAGGTGCCCAGCAGGAAGGTTGAGAGCTACTCTGTCTCTCTCAAAGACCAAATGTGCTGATAAGAATTTTTCCAAACTGTAGAGAAAGGCTGAAGTCACCAGAGCACCTGGTCTGCGGCTTGGCTATAAATAAGGTGACTACCAATGAATAAGCCACCTGTGACACATAGTTTCCATTTCTTTGTAGGAGAGACCTATGAGCTAACACCCAAAACAGCTCTTGTTTGAGATGCACCTTTTGGATTCTTAAAAATTAACTTAGCAGTGAGATTTCTCCCGATGCATCTCTAATGGCTGCCAGTCCCAGGCAGGAACATGATCAACGGAACAAAACGTAGGGGTGAAGAGATTTCTCTTTGAGCTCTGATAACGCTTGAGGTCTCACATGCCTCACCTGTGCACTTTTCACAAGCATCCTCATAATTGGGTATTTTAAAAGCAAGATGGTTGAGATACAGGTTAGGAAATTTGCCCAAGCTCTCAGAGCTCATTCATATCTTATCACAACTCAAAATGCTAGAGCTGGTGCTCAGATCCAGATCTTCTGTCTCCAAGCTCAGTGCGTTTTCAGTGATCCTGGAGCTGCTTCTCCTGTCCCGCAGATTTTCCAAACAGCTACCAATCAACGCAAATCCTGGTAGGGTCTTGGGTAAGGCAAGGAGCTCCCACACGAAGAGACTGTTGTTTCTCCACTGGGGCTGATCAGAGGCACTAAAGCAGACCTCAAAACTGACGTTTATAACTCCTCTTTTTACTGCCGATGCCTCAGAAAGAGGTAAGTATCCATCTAGCTACCGGCGCTTGGGGGTGAAAAAACCCTGCGGTAATCTGACTGCCACATTCCTACTGCAACACCTGGACTTAAATAAGAAATGTCTATATGGCCCCAAGGCCCCAGTGTTGCAGTCAAGAACTGCATCGAGTTACTAACTTATTAGGTAAACTTGTCGATTGAACTTGTTCTGAGTGAAAGTCAAATAGGAACCATGGGAGATGTGCCTGTAAGGTTTTCCACTGTGATACTGCAGTTGCAAATTGGAAGTGCTTCCTCTTCTAATCTTTCAGCATTTGCTTTTCTTCTGTCTTTAGAAAGATGGTTAATTTTCTTATGCTTAGTTTTCAAGTTCAATGACTGTCTCTCTTTAAAGCACAGGAAGCCAAGTTTGGCCCACAGAGTAGCAATCAGGATGAACTAAACTATAATTCAATCCCAGACAAGCCCTCTCTCAGTGACTTCACATTACAAAGGCTAATTGCTCACTCACATAGCTCTTCCATCTCCCATTGACTGGAGATTCTGCGTTATGTGGTCCTCATGCTGAGACCTGGCTGGCAGAACAGCTACTGTCTGGAACATTCTGGCCACTGTGTCTGAGGGAAATGAGCTCTTCAGAGACTCACCCCAGCCATACTACTCCAGTTTGGAAGGGATGATGTGTTACTTTTTTTTTTTTTCCCAGTGACAGTTGACATTCAATATTATATTAGTTTCAGGTGTACATGATAGTGGTTTTATATATCTATATCAGTCTGTAACTGATAAGTCTAGTTCCCACCTGGCACCATGTATATTTGTTACAATATTATGGACTATATTCCCCGTATTTTATACCCCCATGACTATTTTGCAACTACTAATTTGTACTTGTTAATCCCTTCACCTTTCTCACCCTGCCCTCTCAATGCCCCCATCTGGCAGACATCAGTTCTGTGTCTGTTTCTATTTTTTTGTTGTTTGTTTTGGTTTTTAGATTCCACATGTAGCCCTGGCTGGTGGCACGGTGGATAAGACACAAGCCTGTGAACTCAAAGGCTGCTGGTTCAATTTCCAGCCAGGGACATAATCAGGTTGCAAGCCAGGTTGCCAGCCAGATCCATAGCTGGAGGCAGGTGAAAGGCAACCATACATTGATGTCTCTCTCCCTATCTGCCTCATTCCCTTCCCCTCTCTCCAAAGATAATAAATAAAATCTTTTTTTAAAAAAATTCCACATTTAAGTGAAATAATACAGTATTTTTCTTTTTCTTTTTTTTTTCATTCAACACAATACCTTCTAGGTTCATTCATATTGCCACAAATGGTAAGATTTCATTATTTTTATGGTCACGTAATATTCCATTGTACATGTGTACCACGTCATCTTTATCCAGTTCTCTATTTACGAGCATTTGGGTTGCTTCCACACCCTGTGTTGTTTCTTCTCGGGCAACATGGCCTTATCCTGCCTTACCACAAAAGGGCCAGAAAAGGGATCCAAACAGAGCCGCAAAGTGGAAGCCGGTCAGTATAGTCCACTCATTGCTGGTGCTACTCAGAAAATATTTACACTTTAGAGAAGAAAAAAAAAAAGTATTTTGGATAGTTCTATTCCCACAAGAACAGTTTTAAATATTATAAAATGTGTGTGTGAAAGAAAATTTGGGGAGAGAAGGGACCATGGAATTTGAGCTGTCAGTGATCTGTCACTATGATAGCAGAGCATCCAACATCCATTCTTTCATCCGCACGCCCAGCTGCACAGGTTACTGAGCAGAGAAGCTCTATTTCTAGCACACACTTCCACTGACTTGAAACATAATGATGAGCAAGCACACGCCTGTCATTCTTTCAGTACATGGGAGACAACCCCACGGGCCACCACCACCACGCAGTGGGCCAGAAACATACAGGAGGGGCGCCCAGTCCAGTGGGAGTGTCACAGGAGACTTGCTGGACGGTGTTATGTCTCAGCTGCAAAAGGAAGGAGGACAGAATACATCTGGTGCAATTTCTTTCCGTCTTTCCCCTTAACCCTGGGTGATTTTTACATAATTACGAGAACAGTGTTTAGCCAAGTTTGTACACTGCTCTTAGGTAAGGAAACTATGGTATGTCAACTCTGTAGATGCAGCCATCAAGAGGATACTTAGGAAAATAGAGGAAGAATACAAAAATGTTACATACACAAGTTTACATGAAAACAAAGGTGAAGATTGTATCTTTCTTATTAAAATAGAGAAATGGACAAGATCTGAGAGACAGCATAAAAAATGGAGACAATTGAGACGTGGGTTTGATTGTGGTTAAGGTTTTTATTTTTGTGATTTTTTTTTTAAGTGTGATCATGGTATTTGTGTTAATGTTAAAATTTTAAGGCGATACATGTACACCCACATAACACCACCCTTTAAGCATGTCCTTAGTGTCCTTGGGCATTTTTATACTTTTAATTTTGTGCCCCAATATCTACATCTGTTAAGTGTATGTTTTCCTGTACAGCATCCATGACACAAGCATTATAACTTGAAACATTGTTTTGTTTTGTTTTAAGATTTTATTATTTTTAGAGAGAAGGGCGGGGAGGGAGGAAGAAGAGAGAAGCATCAATGTAAGGTTGCCTTTCACCTGCCTCCAGCTACAGACCTGGCTGGAGACCTGGCTTGCCACCTGGTTATGTGCCCTGGCTGGGAATCAACCCAGCGACTCTTGGGTTCTCAGGCCAGCACCAGTGCACTGAGACACACCACCCAGGGGAAACACAGTTTTAAAAATCTTTCATAAGCTGATGACTACAAATGTATATATCTCACTCTAGTCTCATCTGTATCCAACTCCCTGTTCAACACCTCTCCTTACACCTCTAAGATAAGTTTTGAGGACTCCTGACTTCTCCTCCCCTCCAAGCCCACTCCCCTGTGGCCCTTCCCCATTTCACTTGGTGTCAACTCCCTTCTCCCATCTGCTCAGGCTGAAACCTTTGGAATCCTCCCTGACTCCTCTTTCTCAAACCCTCACCAGGAGGTTAAGAAATCTTGTTGGCTCTACCTTCAAAGTAAACCCAGAATCTGGCCTCCTTTCCCCACCTGCGCTTCTGCCCCAGCCCGGAGCCACCACCACCTCTGCCCTAAATGTTTGAAATAACTTTCTGCTGCTTCCACAGCTTCGCCCCTTGCCCCTCCCCTGCCCCAGGCTACTGTCAGCACCACAACCAGGGTGATTTTTGCAGTGTTTGTGTTACATCAGTTTCTGCTCAAAACCCTCTAATGCACCCCCACCCCCATGAAAACCAAAATTTTTACAGCAATTCTTCGTCACCCTTCAGTACCTCTCTGGCTTCTCCTCCTCCCCTCACTCACTGTGTTCCAGCCCTGGTGACTCCTCTGCCACTGCTCCTTCAGTAAGCCACCCTAATTCTGCCCCAGGGTATTGACTTTATTCCCTTTTCAGGAACCCTCTTCCCCTTAAAATTCTACTTAGCAAATCCCCAGGCTCTTGCCAAGTCTTTTCTCTCAGCCCAGTGAGGCCTCTACCTAGCACATTTTTATTTCTTACTGAGCACTGTTTTATACTGCATTCTGCACTTCTTCCCTGCCCTAATACCCCTTAACACTTAATATAAAGAAACTAACATGCCAGTCACATAATTTACTTATATAGTGTCTGTTTGTTGTCTGCTGGAATGTAAACTTCTCTAGTATAGGAATCTCATCTCAAAAATGTAGAGCACATAGTAGGTGTTCAATAAATGCTGGGAATAAATGAATCAGAGAGTAGAGAGAATCTATACATTTTTTTCTTTTTCCACAAAAGTACACGCAAATTTTCAAATTAAGATATTGAAAAAAAGGTTTCTTTTTAAAGGATCTTTTCTAGGACGGAAAGTCAGAAAAGCTGAGCAAACTACATAAAAACTGGGTCTTTAGAGTATCACTTTTTAATTCAGATAAATTCATATTACAACAATTTGTTACCCCCAATAAAACTACAGCATATGAACAAAATCCTTAACATGCAGAATGTTATGGTGCTGACATGAAAAGCATATGTTAACTAATAACAAGCTGTATTTTTATTTCTCAGTATTCCCTTGCCTTAGCCAGGCTGTCAACTAACTACATAAATTTCAAACACTAGGAGTACAAATCAGCTCGTTGAAATATTTGTCACAGCTCTCTGCATTAATCAAACCTGATGTATTGTAACCTACATGGAAAAAAAATATTTGTGACAGAATTCAAAAGTAATTGAATAAGCACAGTATTAAAAAGCATGGGTTTGAGTTATTACTTAAGCCTAAATAAAAAGAAAGAGGAGAAACTCAAAGTTCCTGTTGTACTTTTACATTGCTGCTTATTTTGAATTTATTATATATTAAAAAATAGATTGATCCCTGGCTGGTAGCACAGTGGATAAAGCTCTAGCCTGCGAACCCAAAGGTCACTGGTTCAATTCCCAGCCAGGGCACATAACCAGGTTGCAAGCCAGGTCTCCAGCCAGGTCCGTAGCTGGAGGCAGGTGAAAGGCAACCATACATTGATGTTTCTCTTCCTCTCTGACTTTCTCCCTTCTCTCGCTCTGGAAATAATAAATGAAATCTTTTTTTTTTTAATTATATACTTAACAAATGAATTTTTAAGTCTTAGAATTATTAAGAATTTCACCAAAGTAAAGGAGAAATAGAAAATCTATGTTATTACTTTTTTCAATAAATATTAAGCTGTTTAAATTATTAAAAAGCTAAGATTATATTCATATTTATGGCACTATATAACATCTAGAATAAACGTGAAAGAAAATGCACAGCAATTGCAAGAAGGAAACTACAAACATTTTTTGGGAGATTTTGAAAGATTTGCCTGAATGAAACCCTGAACTATCTAAAGAGAGCAGTTCATCCCAAATTGATTTATAAAGTTAATGTTCTTCCAACTGAAACAGTTTCTGCCTTGAACTGGATTGATGGAATTACCTTAGGTTTTTCCTGTCTAGTGGCTTTGAAATTATGTCTGTTATTCCATTCTTCTCCTATTTTATCATACATTTTAACAAAGCAATATAAACATGTTTGTCCATCAAGTATCAAGACTGACTTTATAATCTCCCCCAAGAGTGGCTCATTTTAATCCCGTACCCACAACACCAGCAATTCCCTTGTTCAGCTGAGATCATCTGAAATTTTAGTTCTAGATTGCTTTTTGTGAGAAAGTTTTTACATTAATTTGCCATAACCACCTCATCTGCTCTATTCACACTTAACTATGAATTATACTAGTGTTTTTACCCACCATAGATTCTCGTGAGACAGAACAGACATGTTACTGTTATGACTATTCACAGAATTGCCCTGGCTCCTGCCCCAACCCCCTTCAAAGGATTATTCTGTCTTTCCAACTCTATTCCTGATGTCAGCTTATATGAAGTTGACATCATGGTAATGGACCAGGTGAAAAATATAGAGGAGTGCTTGCCAACTTGCTTTTCTATGGAGCTGCTCTAGAAAGAAGAGGGAAATAAAGTAGACAGACAGTGGGAAAAAGGTTTTGGAGACTTTAGAATAAAGATTTTGCATATGGGGCCTAGGTGAGATATATTGAGAAAGAGAAAAATAGGCACATAATATTTTAAGAAGTTTTCCAGTGCATTATTAGTGTAATTTCCTATTGGCATTGTCTCAGAAACTTCAAGAAAGATTTTAGTTGATTTTAACTTGATCTAGCTGTTTGCCTGTTCTTTGTTTGTTTTACTATTGTGTCTTTGAAAGTGACTCCTGATTGAGATTGCTACAGGATACGTCAGTTTGATATGGGTTATGAGTGTACATCATTCTATTCAGAAATTAGGACCCAGAGAGAAAAATCAAATTCCTTTGGCACCTGAGAAGATATTCAAAGCTTCAATTAATAGATCAGTTGCTTTTTATTTTATAACTAATCATGTGGAAAATTAGTGGTTTAAAATTACCACTGTTGTTTGTCATGGTTCTACGGGTTGGGTAGGAATGTCATCCTTCCTGTCTGCATTGGCTCTACCTTGACTTAGTTCATGTAATAGCGGAATTCCCTAAGTCTGTCCATGAGTTATATTTGCTGTTTTCTCATTGGCCAAAACAAGCCACCTGTCCAAACCAAGAGTTAGTTTGGGAAGTACAATCTGCCTTTTGAAGAGCAATGCTGCAAATCAGTTTCCTTTATTAAGAAAATATTATTGAAAAAGTTCCTAATCCTCTCCTAAAGATATGTGTATTGATTTTAAAGAGGAAGAGAGAGAGAAATATTGACTACTTGCCTCCCATACCCTCCCTGACCAGGGATGGAGCCCAGAACCTAGATATGTGCCCTGACTGGGGATTGAACCTGCAACCTTTCGGTGCACAGGATGATGCCCAACTTAGCCACCCAACCAAGGCTGAAAACCAGTTTTCAGGAGGCCTGGTTAGAGAGAAGGGAACAATCTGTGGCCATTTGTTCAACCTGCCATTCTTAGTGAGAGAGCATATTAGCAGGGCAGTTTAGCTCGTTAAAGGCCTTAATACCTAAAGTGAATTCCTATAAACTAAAAGCATCCTGGTCTCTCTGCCAGGGTGTTTAGAAAAAGTCAGGTGCCTCAGGGAATGAGGTTTGGAGAGGTCAGAATGGAGAAGTTGGGGATTACTTTTTTTCCTGTATATCTTCGTTTTATCTCATTGTAGCTGTATACAATGTATACCTTTATGATTTGTGAAGTGGAATTTAATGAAGTTTCTCTATTTCCTGATGCTTCTGTCACAAATTACAAAGTGAGTGACACAAAGCAACACAAATTTACTCTCTCATATTCTAGACATGAAAAGTCTAAATGAGTAGGTAGGACTGGGTTGCTTCTGCAGGCTGTGGGGAAGAATGTTTCTTTACCTGTTCCAGCTTCTAGAAGCATTCTGCATTTCCCTGCTTTTGACCGCACACCATTTGGACCTACCTCTGCTTCAGTCCCACCTTCTCTGACCTTCCTGTCTTCCTCTTATAAGGACCCTTGTAATTACATTGGATCCATTGGATAGCCAAGGATAACCTTCCCCATTTTAAGATCTTTAACTCAGTCCAGTCTGCAGAACTCCTAAGGCAGCATAGCCACATTTATGGGGATTTGGATATGGGCATTAGGATGTCTTTGGGGACCATAATTCAACCTGCCAAAAGGTATGTACGAAATTAATTACTTTATTTTTTAAAATACTTTATTCATTATTTTCAGAGAGAAGGGCAGGGAGGGAGGAAGAAAAGGAAAGAAACATCAAAGTATGGGTGCCTTTCACCTGCCTCCAGCTGGCTAGAGACCTGGTTATGTGCCCTGACTGGGAATCAGACCAGGCTTTGGGTTTGCAGGCTGGCACATTTGCACTGAGCCACCAGCTAGGGCTTAATCACTTTATTTTTAAGATCCTGAGGACTCTGATATTCATCCAGGGTAAGGAATGTTTGCCCTGAAGTATTTCTCTGACTATAGCAACAGTTTTTCCTGCTCAAGTAATTTTGCCATTTGGAAATTGCTGGATGGCTGCAATTTTCCTAGTGCGGCCACTAGGAACTGATGCCACAGAAACATACCCATGGCCATTATTTATGTCTGGGAGTTTGTTTTTTTTTTTTTCTTTTAATTTTATTGTTGTTGTATTACATCCATCCCTTTTTTTCTCCCCTCTGTCCCCCTCCCCACCCACCCTTTCCCCCCAAAGTCAATCCCACCTGTTGTCCATGTCCATGGTTCCTTTATACTAGGTTCTTGTCTAAGCTGCTCCCCTTCTTTGCCTCTGCCTCCCCCCTCCCTGTCTGGGAGTTTTTTACCTCTTCCTATACAACTATCCTTGTCTTCTCAGGGTGTCCATGGTATTAAGATATGCTCTCTTAGAAAAATCTTCCCACAGTCTCTATATTATCAGTCCTAAATGTCCACATGTTACCAGAACCTGTAGGAAGCTGTGCACTTAGACAAAGTAATGTTTCAGTTGGTATTGTGGGGGACTCCTGACCTGCAGAGATCCCTTGGTGCCAGGAGGAAACAAAGACCCCTCAGGCATCTTGTGCTAGGGAAGGGAAGGCTGGCTAATGTCTGAAAGATAAGAGCTTCCATCACCTTTCTCCAAAGGTATTTACTGAGTAACAGCGGTGGGAGGGGAGTGCAGGTACATGTCATTGTGAAAGAAGAACATTCTATAGAACAGGAGTGACTATGTTTATACAATCAACAGAAGGAATCCAGAGGTCTTGCCCCAGGACATGGTCAGCTAGACAAAGAGAAGCCAAAGACTCCAGGTGGCTCATTAAAAATAGGGAGGGTAAGGTTACATGCGGGTTAATGAAAACAAGTCAAGGAAGTTTGCTAGCTTCAAAGATTATACCTCATAGCCAAATTCCCACCAGGGTACCCTGATCACTGTGTAGGGGCTTGTATGCACCCAGCCTCCCCAGTTTTCCTGTTGGGTCTTACAGAGTTGGCCTGGTTCTCTCGGGGCTCCACATCCCACCACTATTCTGGGAGGACCCCAACAGGTATTTATAGGGTTTTTACTTCTCCACTAAGGGGCTCATTTTGCTCTTTGGAATAACTGGACTTGAGTGAGGCTGACCTTCTGAGAGACAGCATCAAGACTAGACCGTATCTGTAGATAACTCATCTCTTAAGCACACAGGAAGCTGGTAAAGACAACTAAATTCACATTTGGTCCACCCTTCTTACCAAAGCACTACTGCAGGTCTTTTCTGACTGATCAGTGATACACCACACAGGTTTCCCGTAAATAGCTGGTGGCCTTGTGTATAGTACTTACTGAGCATATGGCTGAATCTAAACCCTTTGCCTGGGGATGTCTGAAGGTAATATATTCTGATAAAGTGGATTTTGGGTTTAAATAGAACAAACAAAAGGGCTATTGATTCCAGAATTAAGCGTATTGCCTTAAAATTCCATTTTCCTGTTGAAGCATTATCTCAGCAAGAATGAGACAGATTCAAAACCCTCTATGAGGGTGCTGGGCTCCTAAGTGGCAGCCGGCACTCCTGGGGACAGCATAAAATTTAAGCCTGAGAAGGTGGAATTTTCCTGGTCTGCAACTCAAAATGTTTTAGCTGAAAAAAAAAGAAACATAGAAATTAAGTATTCATACCTTAAACAGTGATCAAAATCCGCTTTATTCTTAGCACATACTTCCACTGACTTGAAACATAATGTCACCTCCAAGCTCCCAGAAAAAGGGGTCTTTGTTGTGTTCCCTGATTGTATTTCTTAGGTTTCGAAAGTTAACCAATCAATAATCAAGGAAGGCACATGGGATCTGCTAGCATCTTGATCTTGGACTTTGTAGCCTCTAGAACTGTGAGAAATAAATGTTATTTAAGTTGCCCAAATAAACTAACAATTCTTCCAGTTCCTTAGAGCCTTTATTCTAGATGGCCATTCTACCTAGAATCCGCCCCTCTCCAACCCGTCTGTGTATATCATGCTGGCTGTTATTGATATACAGACCTCTACTTAAATATTATCTCTTGAGATAGGTTTCTACTTATCTAGAGGAACTGTCAAGAAGCAAACTAACTTTCCCTAATTTAACAAGCTGCATATTACTCATTACTTTCTAATATTTTCCTTTTCTCAGACTTTTACACTTAATATTACTGTTTTTTGAATACCCAATTATATAAATCCAAGAGGGCAAGGAGAGTTTGTGAGGGTGATTCTTAAATCATGTCTAGAATAAAGGGAGACTAGAATGAGGCTAAAGCTGTAAATGCTACGGAAGCAGCAGTCACATTAGCTGGGAGAGAGAATGTGTGTTTGTGTGTGTGTGTGTGTGTGGTTTACCCACTCACCTTGTTTTGTTTGTTTGGAATCAATATATCACAATCAAAGAGTGACCCTACCAAATATTAGAATTCTGGGGAATTCTGAGAATGCCGTGGCCTCTCCAGGAATGCCGCCAGGAAGCTTTAGAGACTTACCACACCTACAGGGACCTCTGGGAGAAAGAGGCTCTGCAGTCTGTTATAATGGCTTGTGCAGCGTTCGTGGAGTGGAAGCTGCTTTGCTCCATGATTTTCCTATGGTCAGACAAAAGCCAAACATGGCCTGGACCCGGAGTGGCAGTCTATGATCTGTGAGGTGGCTGGTGAAAGCAAATAGCCAAAAAACAGCCTGACTCTAGCAGCCGGGTCTCCGTGGGTCAGCCGCTGGTTGAATGGTTGGAGCTGGAGGTGTGGGAAGGAGGTTTTCGGATTTAAGTAAGCTGTTCCTCAACTACAAAGTGGCCTTTGGAAAAAGATTTGAAGGAGGTTAAAGATTAGTGATGTAACTATATGATCAGATCATTCTGCATAGCAAGGTGGCTCTCATTGCTGACATTATACAGACCAGTGAGAGAAAACTAGCCTTGCCAGGTGCCTTACACATAGTAGGTACTCAATATATTTTCATTGAACTGATTAACAGAATGATTATTTAAAGAAGCATTAAGTAATTGACAAGCACTAGAAGTTCAATCAACATATAGACAGAAGGGCAGATTGATTTGGAAAAAAATATTTAGCAATGCCTTCTTGATGAAATAAAATACACATTTAAGGGTTACAAATTAGCAACTTAAAAAATTTGTCCTCTGTTTCCTTTTTTTTTCCAAGAGGAGGTATCAAAGAAATAATTTAGGCAGTATTTGACAGATTAGAATGTGGGTGCTTGGTTTGAATTTCTTTGGAGGGTGGTTTTTTGTTGTTGTTCTTTTGCTTCTGACCATTGTTTCATCAAAAAAACTTTTTAATATAAACATTACAGTCTTATTCTGATTGACAAACAGCAGCACACAATGATTTCTTATGGCTGAGGTATCTAACATAAAACAGATCTGTATACACATATACGTACACAATTTATAACAGGACTCTGTGTTAGCAGTTCAATGTGTCTTGGTTTTTGAGACCTGAAATATTTGCTTTTCCGCAAGGGCCATGGAGAGTTCATAAATGATGGAAGTACTTTGGCTTTCAGAGAGATGCTATTTCTTTGCAATGCTACCTCTTTGGGGAACAAATATGAAAAATAAATGTGTCATTTTACATGATACAGAGCCTTTTTATTGTCACCTTCCTGGATTTAAAAGCAAATGGGACAAATCATAAAAAGACATACTGTAGGTACAGGTTCTGCCTTAAATTTAGATATTCTAGTGGTTGTACAATTCAGTGAGTCTTTTTCCGTGTCTCTTAGGTCTCCCATTCCTTATCCATGGGCAGACGGGCCTGGTAACAAAGCAGTAAACTATGAATAGGGTGATTTATTTCTGGCTGGCATACTTTCTCAGCTGATAGCTCATGAAGATGATGATTTTCCTACCAACTTACTCCTCAGGTGTGTCAAAATCCATGAAATTGAGCCCTGGGAATTTAATATACATGAGTGTGTACACACCTGGCTTTAAGGACAGTTTACCAAGTTTTCAGAGATTACAGTTGTGATGCTTAAAAAATTAATAAAACAACACTGAGGTTGCTTCACGCCTTCTAGTACGGCTATAATCTAAAAAAGACAATAACAAGTGCTGATGAGGATGCAGAGAAATTGGGGAGCCATCATACACTGCCAGTGAGAATGTCATGATACAGTCACTGTGAAAAACAGTTTGGCAGCTCCTCAAAAACCTAAACATCAAATAATCATAAGACTTGGCAATTTCATGCCTATGTACATACCTAAAAGAATTGAGAATAGGTGTTCACATGAAACTCATACACAAATATCCAAAGCAGCATTATTCATATTAGCCAAAAAGCAGAAACAACTGAAATACCCATCAACTGATGAATGAATAAATAAAATGAGGTACATCCGTGCAATGGAATAATATGCAGCCACATGAATGAATGAAGGACTGGTACACACAATAACATTGGTAAGCCTTGAAAACATGCTAAGTGAAAGAAGCCAGACATACAAATAGATATTACATGATTCCACCCATATGAAATGTTAGAATAAGTAAATCCATAGAAATGAAAAAAGATCAATAATTGCCCAGATCTGGGGATTTTTTTGAGCACATAGAAGTGAATAATAATGGATATAGGACTTTTTTTTTCAGGAGTGATAAAATATACTGAAATTAAATAGTGATGATGGTTGAACAACTTTGTGAATGTGCTAAAATGTCATTGCATTTTTATTTCAAAAGGGTGATTTTTATAATATAAATTATATCTCAAGTTATTTTTTAAATGTTTTAAATCATGTGAAATTTGAATAATCTGATGCTCTGTATAGACCTTACTGTTCATTTTTGGTGTGATGTTGTTTTTTTTTAAATTTTATTTATTATTTCTAGAGAGAGGGGAAGGGAGAGAGACAGAGAGGGAAACATCAATGTATGGTTACCTTTCACCTGCCTCCAGCTACAGACCTGGCTGGAGACCTGGCTTGCAGCCTAGTTATGTGCCCTGGCTGGGAATCAAACCAGCATCCTTTGGGTCCGCAGGCTGGTGCCTTATCCACTGTGCCACCCGCCGGGGCTAGTGTGATAATGTTTTCTTTAATGGCAATTTGGGCTACTTCTTTTAATGATCTGTGGTAATGTATTAAAAACAAGTCTTATAAACATGATCATTAAATAGTTATAAATGATTTTTTATAAGTTAATTGTGAGCTCCTCTTGCTAAGCCCCTGTTGCTGGATTTCTGTCACATGGACCTGGTGGCTGTGAACTTCAAATCTCAAATCAGTGCTGTGACCTTGAGAAAATAGCTTAGTTGCTGCAAGGCATAGTTTCTTCTTCTAGAAAGCAGAGCTTGTTATGAAGATTGAAAAACTCCTGCCCTGGCTGGTGTGTCTCAGTGGGTTGGGTGTCAGCCTGAAAACCCAAAGGTCACCTATTCAATTCCTGGTCAGGGCACATGCCTGGGCTGCAAACCACATACCCAGTTGGGGGGGTGTGATTGATAGTTCTCTCACGCATTGATGTTTCCCTCCCTCTCTCTAAAAATAAGTAAGTAGTTTATCTCAGAGAAAAAAGGAAAAACTCCCAGGGCATTTGTGAAAGCCAGTGGGCAACTAAGAAATGGTGGTGGTGGTGGTGGAGCAAAAGAGAAGGAGGTGCTTTCATGTTAATACATGTGCCCCAGCATATCCTTGTTCCGTGTGAACAGCTCTGAAATTAGGAAGCACCTGCTAATCAATGGTCCATCACAGCTCAACAGGAAATGTTTCTCTATTTTAGTGGCACATAAAATAAAAGAGCATCTTGCACCCAATAGCTACTTAGACTAGGAATTAATGGAATTGCTAGTGATATTACCACTGGTTTTAATATTTTTCATTTTCCACCCTTTTACCTAAATGCTCCTCCTGCCACATTTGATCTGCAAAGAACGTTAATTTGTTACTTCTGTCTTCCTCCTTTTCTAATTTTTTTATCTCCTTGATCCAACAATTAGGGGCAGTGTGACTCTAGGCAATCAATTCAAACTTCTTCAAAAAAGATAAATATGTGAGCTGATGGATATGATGATTAACTCAATGGGAAATCTTTCACAACATATACATATACAAATCATCATGGTTTTACATTTTCAGTTTTATTTGTGAATAACACCTCACTAAAACTGGGGGAAACTTCTTGCTTAAAAATAAAATGAATAGATAAATATACAAATAAAATAACTAATTTTTTTCAAAAAGATGCTCTTAGAAACCAGAACATAGCTTGAAAAATGATTGTTCTCAAAAACAACATTTATACAGGAAAGTGTAAATGTGCAAGCTAGTCTTTCTTTTCAAAGGGAAAAGAAATGACTTATATAATTCAAATAAAATCTCTTGCACTTGAAAAAAAAAGTCTTTTATTCTTAGTTCCTATAAATGGGTATAGAAATAGCTCTACCAATCTTGTGTTCCAGGCAGTGAACTACAGAGACTGAATACCTATGAGGGGCTTACATTCTAGAGGACTGGGGAGAGAGGGACTGTTAATCAAATATTTACTATGTCGAGTAGTTATATGTGCTATAAAAATAATGCAGTTGAATAAAGGAGTTAAAGTATAATGGATTGCTATATATGTACTATATATTATATAGTATACACACACATATATGGTATTTATTATATTAGGTGATATTTGAGTTAAAAATAGGAAGATAAAAGTTATTATGAAAATATTTCTTAAACTATAAAGGTAAGGAAGTCATTTTCTCTCATTGTGTTATAAAATCATTGTGTCCTGCTTTAGCCCCTAAAAAATGACTTCCAGTCATTATGAAGTTCATGGGCTTGCAGAGAGACAGACATGGAAACAATAATTACCATGCAAAGTCCTGGCTGGTGACTCAGTAGAAAGGTGCGAGCCTGCGAACCCAAAGGTCGTTGGTTCGATTCCCAGCCAGGGCACGTAACCAGGTTGCAAGCCAGGTCTCCAGCCAGGTCCCCAGCTGGAGGCAGGTGAAAGACAACCACACATTGATGTTTCTCTCCCTCTCTGCCTCCCTCCCTTCCCCTCACTCTAAAAGTAATAAATAAAATCTTTAAGAAATTACCATGCAGTATGATAACTACCAATATAGAAAAGTCTAACACTTCCAAGGAAACATATAGGAAGCAGACCATAACAGACGGCTTCACAGATGAAATGCCATTTGAGCTGAAACTTTTAAAATATTTTTAAATTAAAAATATGTCAATGTAAGAAACATCCAAACCTGTAAGAATTTCTTGAGTTTATTGGAGCCAAATTGTTGACAATTTTCAGGAAGCAAAATCTCAATGGATTGAGAGAAGTCTCCAGAAAATGACAGTTTTACCACTTAGTTTATATATCAGAATCAAAGGGGAAGCCATCAGTGGGTTATGTGAAATCCATTGGTGATAGATGAGGGAAGTGGGAGAAAGCAAAGTGGAGAAATCTCTGAGATCAAATAAAAAGTAAAATGAATAGACACACGCTTCTTTTACATTGGTGGGTGTAGGATAGTTAACAGTTAACAATACAATGACAGTAACAAAGAGGGCTCTGTGGAATTCTGCTCTGGTGGGAGACTGTGCCCTGGTGGGGCTGGAAAAAGGAAATTATCCTGACATTTCAAAGGTATGTTATTGTAGATGCAGAAAGTTTAAATATAGCTTTGTGAACCAAAAGATGAAAACCCAGTATTCATCTACTAGTGTAGAATTATTTGAGGCTGAAAGTAACTTAAATGATTTGGGTTTTTAAAAATTAACATTTAAATTATCTTGAGAAAAATGGGGAGGGGCAGGCTAAAGGAGAAATTAAAATGATATGCCTACCCTAGGTCCTCTTGATTTAGTATTTCATCTTAAGCCTTAACATACTCATAATTTTTAGTAATATAGTGTTTATTCCTAGCCCAACTTTTTCCCTCTTCATCCATTGTAACTGTAACTCATGTTACTAAGTGTGTGTGTGTGTGTGTTTAAGATTTATTGTTTTCGGAGAGAGGGGTAGGGAGAGAGGCAGAGAGAGAGAGAGACATCAATGTATGCTTGCCTTTCACCTGCCTCCAGCTACGGACCTGGCTGGAGACCTGGCTTGCAACCTGGTTATGTTGCCCTGGCTGGGAAGCGAACCAGCGACCTTTGGATTCATAGGCCGGCACCTTATCCACTGTGCCACCAGCCAGTGCACTAATTGTATTTTATGTTCATCTGTAATCTCCCTGAAATCCTTTTTAGAACACAGTAAGGTATAAATGTAATAAAATATTGTGTGTTTGAGATGGCAACCTCAGAAGAGAGGTAAAAAAAATCAGTAATTCTTAACAATACACAGAACATTCTAGTCTCAGCCTTTAATCCAGGACCTTTTGGATTATAAAGCCAACAGTTTGCCTTTCTAGGAACCTGTTTTACTAATTAAAAGAATTAGAATGGTGCTAGCCTGTGAACCCAAAGGGCTCTGGTTCGATTCCCAACCAGGGCACATAACCAGGTTGCAAGCCAGGTCTCCAGCCAGGTTTTTAGCCGGAAGAAGGTGGAAGGCAAACATACACTGATGCTTCTCTCCCTCTCTGCCCTCCTCTCTTCCCCTCTCTCTAAAAATAAATAAAATCTTAAAAAAAAAAATTAAAGTAGCTAATATTTATGAAGTACTTAGTATCTGTTGAATATTAGTCTAAGAAGCTTCACCTGTTTTGTTCATCCAATTTTCCAAAAGTTCTAAAATCAGGTATTACTTATGACTCCCAATGCACAGCTGAGGAGATGAGTGACAGAGAAAGTCAGTTAAAGCCACACACCTTAGGAATGGCCAGCGAGGGTTCCAGTGGAGACAGCCAGACTCTAAGCCCTGTGCCCTTAGCCACTATGTAATATGACTCATAGAGGGTTTATAAAGGACTGAGAAATCCTCTTACAACCCCTTTCTTTATTTGATTTCAGTCTCAGATATTTATAAATCATATACAAGACCATTCTCTTATAAATCAGTTCGCTGCTCTTTTTATTTCTTGATTCTTTCTCCAATGTATTTTTCAAAAAGTTCAATAGCTACTTTTCATGGTTAGGGGAGAGAGAGCATGAACACAGCCTGCCTTTCCAAGAGTCAGATCAATCTAACAAAATATTCAAAGAGACATCACTACATCAGATGCGGTGCCTGATCCTGGAGCTACACAGAGTTGGGTTCTTTGGCTGCACTGTATCTAGACCAGTAGGAATCCAAATATAAAACAAGAGGTCATCATATTGTGACGAAAGATAGGATGGTAGGGACACATGATGCTCTGGGAGCATGGAAGATGGCTATCATACTCAGATGGGTCATTTAGGGAAGGCTCCACACACCAACAAAATGGCCTCTGTTGGAGTCTTGAAAGATGAGAGGAGAAAAGTAGTGGTGTTCAGGGTACAGTATATCAGTCTGCTGGGGCAGCCATAACAAAACACTATGGACTGACTGGCTGGAGTAACGGCACTTTACCTCTTACAGTTCTGTAGGTAGGAAGTCCAAGATCAAGGTGCCAGTCAACTTGGTTTCTGATTGAAGTTCTGTGACTAACTTACAGATGGCTGCCTTACTGCTGTGTCCTCACATGGGGTGATGGGGGTGACAGTGTTACCATAGGTAGTTAGCTAGTTATTAATAAAGGAAGAAAGCAAACGGAGCCCCATGTTGGACGCCATTTGTTGCTGGCGGAAGTAGGGCTTTTACCAGATCCCAAGTAAAGCATTGCATGGAACCATGCACAGGAGATTGAGGTGGGGCAAGATTTATTGGAGTGGAAATAGAAGACTGGATTTGGGTTCCCAGTGTCCCATCTTTGTCTGTCTTGCCATGGAAAAAGTCCAACCATGTCTTTAGCATGGCCAAAACAAAGGCCAGTGTCTTGAGTTTCTGTTTAATATTAAAGCTTAGTTCTTTGGAGTCTGCAGGTGACTGCTAAGCGAGTGGTCTCTGTTCCTAGCTGTGCTTCTGTACCCAGGCTCATGCCAGGAGCCTGAATTTGGAGTCCATGTGGCTGGTAGCCACACAGTTGCTGGAGCCACATGGGTATGGAGAGAATGTGTTAATGGGGTGAGTGTATGTTCCAGAGAGAGAGGCAGAGGGGGGAGAGAGAGAGAGAGATTGAGCACTTCTTTGTTAAGCTGAGTTATATTATCTCAGATCTAGGGTTGACCAGGATTTTTTCAAAATAACCAATCAACTTCTCAAGCCTTGGCAGGCTTCTCATGGGTCCACTTCCCAGCCAACTGATCCCTCTCTGGTTGAATACCTCCCCCTGAGGCATTTTAACTTCTGCTGCATATGTGCTCACCTCCCTCTGATCCCACCAGCAATCTAGTACAGGCTGTGTTCCCGGGGCTTAGGTCTCCTTAGCATCAGTCCCCTAGAATGTGAGTCTGCAAGTGCTGTAGCTTCCTAGTGCAGCAGACAGGCCCATGCTCCCTGGTTGATTGTACCCAACAATGTCTGACTTCCTTTGCTTCCTGGGTCCTTTATTAATAACTACCTACCTACCTACAGTACAGCATAGGGAAAGAGAGAAAGAGCGGACAGTGGGGAAAGGAGAGAACTAAGAGGATCAGGAGAGACAGTGTGTGCTCTGGTGTCTCATCTTATAATTCTATTGGATAAGAGCCCCACTTGTATGACCTTATTTATTCTTAACTACCTCCTAGAAGGCCTATCTCCAAATATATCACATTGAGGGTTGAGTCTTCAACCTACAAGGTCTGTCGCAAAAGTATCGGTCACACAAACTTTTAATTATATTGACATTGGCTCGATACTTTCGGGACAGGCCTCCTATGAAGTTGGGAGGGACACAAACATTCAATTCATGACATAGAAGTGGGTTGAAAATGGTTTGAGTGTAAAGAGTGTTGGAGGAAAATTAAGTAGAATGGAGAGCCCTACTTCTTTCAAGGATTTGAGAGAGGGTACCGAGGTAAGGTGGAGGTTAGATTTATCTGAATTGCAATAACAATGGCAAATCATTAAAAGGCTCTCATCAAAGAAGGGGCGTGATAGGACTGAATTCTTGCAAGACCTTCTTGTAGGGAAAATAGGTTGAAGAGGGGCAGGATGGAAAGCAAACAATCAAGGAGATTGTAGTTCTATGGTGGTGATAATGAGGATAGAAACAAATAGATTAGGGATGTTTAGAGAGTTAAAATAGTGATATTTGGAGATCAATTGAACACTGTGGAAGAGGGGGAGAGAGATGTCAAAGATGGTACCCACGTTGGTGACTTGAGCTTTTTCAGCACTTGGCACTGGAGGAGACAGGAGCTACACTCACAACACAGAATTGTCACTGTGCCCCACTGTGTCACTGGCAGTGAGAAATCTCCCCTAGTTGCTAACTGCCCTCAAGCATAGCTGAGTCTCTGACAGCCAGAGCATCTTGTCACTGAACCTGCCTTTTATAACCACCCTTCAAGTTGAAAGGCTAGTAACACCTCATTAGTGTTTATCAGCTTTAATTTCCACATAGATTTGTGTTCTGAATATTCCTTTTATCTTTGGTCTATTTTCTCAAAGTACATGAGGACTGTAGAGCTATGAGAAACCTCTGTAATCTTGTCAGTGTATATTGATTGGATGAGCACTCTTGAAGCAAAGAGATCTTAGATTTCTTTTCTGAAATACATGTAGGTGAAGAAGTAGTTAAAATAATAATGATGGTTAATGCTATTGAGGGTTACCAAATATTGGGATAAGACATATAAATATATATCAGATTTAATCCTGACAACCACCTTCTTTCATGGGTACTATTATCTCATAGGTAAAGACACTGAGATTTGGGTTTAAGTGACTTGCTAAGTCATTTAGTTCAGAGGTCAAACTCTCCAATACTGATCTTTTTTTTTTTTTTTTTTACTATTTTGTCTCTCCAGTTTTATCTCTGATGGTTTAACAATTAAGGTGCAATTTTAAATATTTTATTTGTTTATCAAATTGTAGCATACTGTCATTTAAAGTAACTTCCTTGTTATACTAATGGAAGCTTATTGTGAGAAACTTGAAAAATATAAAGGAAATAAAAATAATCCACAATCCTACCACCTAGAGATAACCATTGTTATAATTGTGGTGTATTTCATGCCAGCATTTTTAGTACATATTTTTATAGTTGAGATTAGTGTTCACACATTTTAATCATGCATTTGTCATTTAAATTATAAATATAACCCTGTTCCCATGCTATTAAACATGATTTACAAATGTTATTTTTTTTAGAAAGATTTTTATTTTATTATTTTTAGAGAGAGGGGAAGGGAGGGAGGCAGAGAGGGAGAGAAACATCAATGTGTGGTTGTCTTTCACCTGCCTCCAGCTGGGGACCTGGCTGGAGACCTGGCTTGCAACCTGGTTATGTGCCCTGGCTGGAAATTGAACCAGCGACCTTTGTGTTTGCAGGCCAGTGCCTATTAACTGAGCCACTGGCCAGGGCCAATTGTTATTTTAATGGCTGCAAAATATTTCATCATGTGGATATATTATAATTGATGTAACATTTCAAGCATTTTTTAAAAGGATTTTAAAATTTCTTTTGAAAGTGAGGGGCAGGGGGCGTAAAAGAAGGGGAGAGATGCATTGATATGAGAGAGAAGCACCGATCAGTCGCCTCTCGTGTGAACCTGACCGGAGACCAAACCTGCGGCTCAGACACACGCCCTGACCAGGAGCTGAACCAGTGACCTTTTGCTTTGTGGAAAGGTGGAAGCAACCCAAGTATTTATTGACTGACGAATGAATAAACAAAATGTGGTGTATAAATACAGTGGAATGTTACTCAGCTTTAAAAAGGAATAAAATTCTGACACATGCTACAACATACATGGCCCTTTAAGATATGCTATGTGAGCCAGACACAAAAGTGTTTATATTGAGTGACTATATTTATATGATGTACCTAGAATTGGCAACTTCATAGAGACAGAAAGTAGCGGCAGGAGAGAAGAGAGGAAGGAGTTACTGTTTGATTGCCGGAGTTTTAGTTTGGGGAGATAAAATATATTTGGAGATGGATGGTGCTGATCGTTTCACAGCAGTGTGAATGGAATGAAATGCCACCTACCTGAACACTTACAATTGGTTAAAATTTCCCCTAACCAGGGTGGCTCAGTAGGTTGGGCACTGAGTCACACAGCAAAAGGTCGCTAGTTCATTACCGGGCAGGGGACACGCCTGGGTTGTGCGTTCGGTCCCCAGAAAGGCAACTGATCAATGTTTCTTTCTCTCTCCCTCTCTCTCTAAAAATAAATAAATAAAATCTTTTCAAAAGTGGTTAAAACAGTAAATTGTATGGTGTTTTGCATTTTACCAAAGGAAAAAAATTCATCCAAGGGTAATCCACCTCCAAACTGGGATCTGTACTCAGCAAACTGCTTTGCAGTTACCTGCGTACACGACCACAATGATCTGACCTTTCAGTTTGTGATTCAGTGTATGGATGTGCTACCACACACACACACAAAAAGTATCAATAGAGGTTGGAGGAATACTAGATCAGGATATAATAGAAGTTAATATGCTGCCTGGATCTGGACTTTTTTTTTTTCCTTTTAATTTTATTGTTGTTGTATTACATCCATCCCTTTTTTTCTCCCCTCTGTCCCCCTCCCCACCCACCCTTTCCCCCCAAAGTGGATCTGGACTTTTACCACACAACACTTAAGGTCCTTTGAGTCCTATTATTCTATGAGTATATTTGATGACATTCAGTCTTTTAGAATAATTTGCCTTCCAAATTTCATTTCTGTAACGATCCATGGTTCTGTTTGAAACCGTAAGGAAAATGCCTAACTTTGCAGTGGTTTTCTGTCATCATTAAAATAAAGACACTATTAACTGCAAATTAAATGAGCTAGAATATGCTCTAAGCTCCTTGAACTAATATTGAGTAAGTAGAAAAAAATAATTATTAATCATACTTAACACCATCTCATGTTATAGAAGACTCTCAACTGGGTACAGACTAAAGAGAAAAATCCATGAAGGCAATAAAATAAGATGTTTTTTAATTATGGGGAAGGTTAGGGCATTGAACCCATTAAAATTTTCAGTTTTGTTTTTCTAACGCTCCAACTGAAAATCTCACAGTTAGTATCTTCAGAAACAGGGTCTCCACTTTGGGCAAGTGAAAGTTCAAAACAATAATATTTAAAAATAGCAGATTCTGAGTTCAGTTGATTTAAAAAGAAAGAAAAAGAATCTGATGGATTACGACAAATTGGAACAGGTTCCCACAGGGTGTCCGAAATTTTCTCTCCTGGTTCTCTCCTGTTGGCTTCCCTTCAGTAAAGTCTGCTTTTAGCTATCAGCAAGGAAATGCTGCACAGCTTTAGAAAATCAAATACTTCTTATTGAAGGCAGTCTCTGGGAGGAACGGAGCTAAGTAAAAGATTAGACAGAATTTAATTTTTAATCCAGAAATGTATTCTCAACAAGAGTCCTTTAAATAGCAGTTACCATTTTTTTATGATTAATGTGGGTGTTAAGAACCCCAAAGCATGACACCTCTAGGAAGAGCTCTGTAATTCCTTTAGCAAGATGGTGCTAAGAAAAGTCAGCCTTTGTCTAAGTGATCCACAAGGCAGTTACTGAGTTAAAAGAAAAACTGAGAAAAATATAAATTTTATATTCTGTGGGGTCAAAGGGGCTACAGAGGAAAGAAGAACACAAATTATTTGGCTTTTCTTTCCTTTTAATGTCATTGATTTCAGTAGTTTAATATGTAGATGAAATGAGAGTACTTCTTTTCCAACACTGGTATACCTCATTTAATGGATTGGAGCCTCTGAAACAAGGAAAGATGACCAATTCTAAGACTGAAATGGCAAGCATTGTAAGTCAGGTTTATAATTTGTTTACTTAGGTAGGAGTTAGAAATACACCTAAAACACTTGGCTGGTGGGTGGCACAGTGGATAGGGCACTGGCCTGCGAACCCAAAGATCACTGGTTCGATTCCCAGCCAGGGCACATAACCAGATTGCAAGCCAGGTTTCCAGCCAGGTCCATACATAGCTGGAGGCAGGTGAAAGGCAACCATACATTGATGTCTCTCTCCCTCTCTGCCTCTGTCCTTTCCCCTCTCTCTAAAAATAATGAAATCTTTAAAAACTTGTTTAAAGAAATACACCTGAAACAGAATAAATTTTATCAAATTCTTTAACTGAGGGAGGGAAAATAAACATCTTCATATTTAGAATGATTAATGTGATTCTGAATCAAAACCCTGAACATTTCATTCAAGTTGCTTACATATACTCAAAGAGAAAAGAAAAAAAGAATCAGCAAATGAACTTCTTTCTCTTTTTACTCCTAACTTTGAGCAGTATTAGGTTGAATCATATACATATTAAACTTTTTTTTAGGTAAAACACAGTTGACACTAGCAAGTTCATGTGGTTTAAGCTTTGCATTACTTTTCCAAATCATGACAGTTTAGAATATCTGGACTAAGATGGTTCCCACATTATATCCAGGTGGCCCCTTTGTGTAAAGACCATAATCAGTAACATTTTAGGCTACAGGGCTTTGTGAAGAACTATAAATGCTCTTGAAAATATGCATGTGGAGATAGAGTATTTCTTGTTGAAAGAACGCACTGTTGTCTTGTTCTGCTCATACAACGACCAATTGCAGTAACGGAGGGATAAGTAGAAGTCAAGTGGTGTATCAAGATACAAAATGATCCTCCACAAATGATCCTCCACATTTCCTTTCAAATGCCTTTGTAAACATTCTGGCTTGTTGTGTGGTAGGCTAAAAGCCACAGACCTACCAGGGGTCACTCTTGCCCCGTCTCACTTGTGTCTCAGTGAATCCTGGAGAACGTGCTTTGATGCTTAGCATATCAAAGGGAAGGCTCCAGCCCTTGGCATTACTGTGAAATGTAATTTGCACACTGCTTTGTACTGTAGTAGAATGCAGCAGTGGAGTGCAACGCACTGAGCCTTCTATGAGAAAGGCTGTCAATGAGATTCCAGGCCTGCACTTCCACACAGATGTTCTCAGTTGTTAAGAGATTTACTCTGCGTATCTTTTACATTTGTCACCCATTTGAGAATAGACTCTCAGTCTTCAGGATTCTAATACCAATCACATGGCTAAAATTAGAACTCCTAAACATGTGCTAAATGCCTTTAATTTCTATGACCAGAAAAGAAAAGGAATTCAGGAGCATTGCGAGGGAGGGTAGAGACCTCCCTACTAATCACTTGTAGTTCCTGCTTCCAGAAATTGGAATAGTTTGGTCAGTTATTCATTCATTCTTCAATTCTGCCACTTGGGTGGAAATCTAAGTCACTCTTCATTTGTCTTATTTTGGTAACATGTAATCTGGCTAATTTGTTCCTTAAGAAATAAGTTCCAGGTCAAGCATCTCCCTCTAAACCTAGGTCTATGTAATGTTCAAACATCTGGATCAGTTGGGGGAAAGGAAGGAAGTTTATCAATTATCTGAATGATTTATTTCAGAGAGCACAATACCTAAACAGGTAGAAACATTGCTTGAGTCCAAAATGCTAATCTGCCTGCTAATGGACCATTTATTTGTACTTCCATTTCCTTGGGGAAAAAGTTCTATGTCAGTCTTTTTAAATGTTGAGTGCTAATATGTATATCTGTTGATATTTAAAGAGCTGCACACATTGAGGTATTCACATCCCTAAGCCGCATAATTGGTGTCAAAATAGAAAAGCACCAGCCAAAGGATTCACAGAAGGTATTTCCAAACGCTCCTTTGAAAAAGTGATTAATACACTGAGAATATCTACTCAAAGCTTTTAATAAACTGATGCATATACGAAACATTATCTGACAAGAGGTGTCTAAAAGTTTTAACTGCGTAAAATTCAGAGTTACATTTTTCCAAGGGATTAAATGGGTAAGCTGGTCCAGAGTCCTGTGAGTACAGCCGCATGAATCAACACTGTTCTGGTCCCAGTTGATTTTGTGCCACTAACCTGTTGTCTACGGTTTGATTTGGTTTAAACATCATCGAGAACAGTTCTGCTTTCCATGATGGCCCGGGACTTCCCAGACCCAAGCAGTGGTCTGAGAAGCCCCGCTTTGGTTGGTGCCTGTTCCTTTGTGTGACTGAGGAGCCCGGGCAAGAGCCATACTGGAGTTGCAAGGCTCTGCTGTTTCCCGCCATTTCCCCAGCCGGGGTTGCCTGCTTTGTCTGTACCCATTTGGGAATGCAAGCTGGGCAGTCACTGATTGCATAAAATCCAAATTTTCACATTCTTAAGATTTTACTCTATTATTATTATTCTTGTAAGAGCTTTGAATCCTTTGGACATTAGATTTGTAGTCAAAAATATATTCCTATCTTCATGTCAGTTTTGTGTAGGCCAATACCCCGTTTTGGAAAAATAGCTAACATACTTGATTTTTTGCATGGGTTACTTCAACCCAATGAGGTAGTAAACTTGTTATTCCTATTTTAAATATAAGAACACTGAGGTTCAGAGAGGTTACTAAATTGATCAAGGTTACTGTGTAAGTTTTCTGGGGCTGCTATACTGAAGTATCACCAAGTCGGTAGCTTAAGACAAATTTATTGTCTCACAGCTCTGGAGGCTGAAAATGTGAAATTGAGGTATGAGGGTTTGAAAACTGTAGGGGAGCTCTTCCTTATCTCTCTCTCTCTCTCCTTTTTTTTTTTTTTTTGTAAGATTTTACTTATTATTTTCAGAGAGGGGAAGGGAGAGAGGCAGAGAGGGAGAGAGACATCAATGTATGGCTGCCTTTCACCTGCCTCCAGCTAAAGACCTGGCTGGAGACCTGGCTTGCAAGCTGGTTATGAGCCCTGACTGGGGAATTGAACCAGTGACTTTTGGGTTTGCAGGTGGGTTCTCAGGCTGGCCTTTTATCCACTGCGCCACCAGCTAGGGCTCTTGTCTCTTACTAGCTTCTGGTGATTCCAGGCACTCTTGGCTTGTAGATGCATCACTCCAATCCTCCTCCTCTCAACTCATCATCACAAAGTATTCTTGCTATGTGTCTCTGTGTCTTCACATGGTTGTCTTCTTAAAAGGACATTCGTCATGTTGGATTAGGAGCCTAGCCTACCCCAGCTATTATTCAATCAATACTTAAGGCAGCTTCATAACATTCCAATGTATTTCTTTTTGTACCTTTAAGACTAGGAAGGGACAAATAACATGAATGTTACATAAGACAGGTCTCACTAGTTTATATAAGATGAAATAGAAAAATATATAAACGTGTATAAAATTACACTGGTTCTTTGAACAATGGTTCATTAACTCAAATTGAATAGACAAAAATCCCATTATATAATCAGCTCCATTTCTAAACTTACTTAATTTGGTTATATACTTTAAATTGTGTTTAGTTACATTTTTTTCTTTTTATTGAATTTATCAGGGTGACATTGGTTAACAAAATTGTATAAGTTTCAGATGCACAACTCCACAACACATCATCTTATACTGTATTGTGTGTTCACAACCTCAAGTATATACTACAAATATCTGATATGATGAACTTAAAATTTAACAAGCAAATCTTCTTCTAAATATAAATTAAATTTATAAATAAAAATTTCAAGTTGCCTCAAATATTCTGATATAACTATGTGCTTAATAGAACTCCCTTACACCCTTTGCTTCAACAAAATAAGACTTTTAAAATGTCTTCAGACTATTACCACCCAGATTCTTTTGACTTTAATATGAAGATGTCACTCCATATTCTATTACCTATATACTCGTTTATGTAATGTAATTAAGAAAACATTTCCCATGGAACATGGAGAAGGTTAGATATGGTTACTCCTCAGTAAAAGATTTAAGACTAAAACATAGGATCAAAGATTACTTTTAGGGTATTTTTATCTGAGTCACATGAATGCAGTGAACTGGTTTGAAAGGTCATTATGCTGGCAGGAGATTCAAAGTTGATGCCGTGGGGCTGGAATTGAGTTTAATAACCTCTGCCTCCTGAGTCTTTATACCATTCATAATTCATTCACTCTTTTATAATCTCTTAATTTTAGCATCCAATATCTGTTAACAGAATTCTATACTTTTATTTAGTTTGCAGGTAATTTTCTATAGCCTTTATTCACATTCTGCAAATTTCTTCACTGCCTGATTGGGATCTATGTTCAGGTCACACTATTTTTGTCTTAGATAGCTCTTGACCACAGCTCTTATGTTCATCCTTTGCAGTTTTAACATCTTTATCAAGATGTAATTTACCTACTATAGAATTCACATATTTAAAATGAACAGTTCAATGTGTTTAACATATTCATTAGTATGTGCAAGCAAAATCACAGTTTTGAACATTTTCATCACCTCAAAAAAAGAAATCCTGTACCTTTTAGCTATCACCATCCCCCACCACTACCCCTTCACACCTCAACCCCTTCCAGCCCTAAGCAACCAATAATATATTTTATATCTATAGACTTTAACATGAATTGAATCATACAGTATGTCATCTTTTGTGGCTGGCTTAGTTAATAAGAATGCAACATAAGCAGCCTGAGGCAGCCTGTGAAAAACAGGAGCTTTGCTACCAGAGAACGCTGGACTTTATTTAAAATAAAAGACAAAAATCATGTGACTTTTCCAGTTAAAAGTGATGACATGGGATTGGAATAAGCAGGTTTGATAGAACAAGATGGCAGTTCTAGGTGGGGTGAGAACCAACCAGAAAACCTGACAGGGAGATCCTGGAAATAAGAGAGCCATAGATAACTTTAGATAAGCTTTCCCAGGTGCACTGAAATGCTATCGATGCACTGGGAGACTTGGAAGAGGCTGGCGTAACGTGCAAGCAAATGCGGAGTTGAGAACTCACTACAACTTTGAAATTATTCTATGGTCCACACAAAGATCACTTCCTGACAGGATAGAAGCTCTGTGGCCTTGAGATACTTGGCAGCAGGTTTGCGATGTTAGAAAAAAGAATAAATGAACATAGACCAACAGGAATCATCTAATGTAAAGGAGCAAGAAAAAAAAATTAACCTACAGATTCCAGCAGCCGAATGAATCTCCAGAAGGAGAAACCCAAAGAGACATAAACACAGACATATTGTGTCAAACTTCTGAAAGACAGAGAAAACATTGAAAGCAGCAAAAGAAAAATGATGCATCACATGCAGGGAACAATACACTAACAGGTACTTTTGTATTAGACAGAGCAGAAGTCAGAAGACAGTTGAATAGCATGTTCAAAGTACTGAAAGAAAAACCACCTCAACCAAAATTTCTATGTCACATGAGATTTTCCTACAAATAAAGGTAAAATAAAAACATCTCCACCTGAGAAAATCTGAGAGGATGTGTTGATCTGTACTACAAGAAATACTAAAAGATGGCCTTCAAGTCAAAAGGAAATAACACCAGATGGTAACGAAGAAGGACACCAAAAATTGAAAATATGTAGGTTAATATATTTTTAAAAATGTATATGTACATATTGTTTTTTATTCTCTTAGTATTTTAAGAGCCATAACATTGTATAGATCAATAACTAAAACTATATTGTTCAGCTTATAACATGTACGCATGTAATATACATGACAACACAAAAAAGTTTCATGAAACTATGTTGAAATAAATTTACTATATTTATGAAACAAAGTATATTTACTAAGTATATTTATTGGAACTTCCCTAAAATAATGGTGATAGAATTAATTCACATATGTTAATGCCTAGAATAACTGTACGCACACACACATAAAAATTAGTTAAAAATTCACAAAGGTAAAAATGATCCAATAAAAAATATTTCATTAAAGGAAGGCAGTAAAAAAGGACCAGAGAAACAGACATGAGATACACCTCGCTGGTGTGGCTTGGTGGATTAAGCACCAGTCTGCGAACCAAAGGGTCATGGGTTTATAAACCAAAAGCTGCCGGTTTGATTCCTGGTCAGCGCACATGCCTGGGTTGCAGGCCAGGTCCCTAGTTGAGGGTGTGCGAGAGGCAACTAACTGGTTGATCAGTGTTTCTCTCAAGCATTCACGTTTCTCTCCTTCTCTTTCTCCCTCCCTCTTCTCTCTCTAAAAATAAATAATTAAAATACCTTTTAAAATACATGAGATACATAGCCCTGGCTGGTGTGGCTCAGGGGATTGAGCACCAGCCTGCGAACCAAAGGGTCATGTGTTCAATTCCCAGTCAGGGCATATGCCTGGGTTATAGGCCAGGTTCCCAATTATCCCCAGTTAAGGATACTCAAGAGGTAACCACACATTGGTGTTTCTCTCCCTCCCTTTCCTTCTCTCTGAAGATAAATAAAATCTTTTTTAAAAAAATACATGAGATACATAGAAAACAATAACAAAACTGAAGGTATAAATAATTACATTAAATTTAAATGGGCTAAACACTAATCAAAAGGCAGTGATTGTCAGAATGGATTAAAAATAGAGAAGTGTGACTATATGCTGTTTACAAGAGACATATATCAGTAGATTCAAAGATACAAATAGGTTGAAACTAAAGTAACAAAGTTATATTATGCAACAGCAACAATGAGAGAACAGAAGCAGCTATGTCATTTTTAAAAACAGATTTTTAAAGTATATTTTATTGATTATGCTATTAGTTGTCTCAATTTTCACACTTTGCTCTCTGTTGTCCAGTATACTTCATCCCTCCAGCAATCCTACCACTGTTACTTCATGTCCATAGATGCATGGAAGTTCTTTGGCTTCTTCCTTTCCTATACTATTCTTAACATCCCCATGTGTATTTTGTACCTACCAATTATACTTCTTAATCCCTGCACTTTTTCCTCTATTCGCCCCCCAACTGACAACCTTCCAAATGATCTCTATATCTATGATTCTGTTCCTGTCCTAGTTGTTTGTTTAGTTTGTTTTTATTTTTTAGATTCAGTTGTTGATAGTTGTGAGTTTGTTATTTTACTGTTCATAGTTTTGATCTTCTTTTTCTTTTATTTTTATTTTTATTTTTTAAATTTTATTGTTGTTGTATTACATCCATCCCCTTTTTGCTCCCCTCTGTCCCCCTCCCCACCCACCCATTCCCCCCAAAGTCAGTCCCACCTGTTGTCCATGTCCATGGTTCCTTTATACTAGGTTCTTGTCTAAGCTGCTCCCCTTTCTTGCCTCTGCCTCCCTCCTCCCCCCAACCCCTTTCCCCCTGACCACTGAAGGCCTATTCACTGTATTCATATACTTGGTTCTGTTTGGCTTGTTGTTAGTTTTGTTCATTATTGTCCCGTAATGGGTGAGATCATATATTTGTCCTTCACTGACTGGCTTATTTCACTAAGCATAATACTCTCCAGTTCCATCCATGTTGTTGCAAAGGGTACAAGTTCCTTCTTTCTTTCTGCTCTATAGAATTCCATTGTGTAAATGTACCAAAGTTTTTTGATCCAATCATCCACTGATGGGCACTTAGGCTGTTTCCAGCACTTGGCTATTATAAATAGTGCCGCTATGAACATAGGTGTGCATAGGTTCTTATGAATTGGTGTTTCAGGATTCTTTGGGTATAGTCCAAGTAGTGGAATTGCTGGATCAAAAGGCAGTTC
>PVIW01010266.1:0-45475 GCA_004026585.1 Noctilio leporinus
TAGCCCTGGCTGGTAGCACAGTGGTTAAGGCGCCGGCCTGTGAACCCGAAAGTCGCAGGTTCGATTCCCCAGCCAGGGCACATAACCAGGTTGCAAACCAGGTCTCCAGTTAGATCTGTGGCTGGAGGCAGGTGAAACACAACCATACATTGATGTCTCTCTCCCTCTCTGCCTCTCTCCCTCCCCCTCTTTCTAAAAAAACAATGAAATAAAATCTTTAAAAAAAAAAAAAGAATTCATAGTATAGAAGTTCTGTCTTGTCAGTTCAAACGTTTAGATAAAATCACTTACCATTCCTCCTCCAAAAGAGCGATCCCAGTTGCCAATCAGTGTGTTGGCAACCATGAGACAGATTGTGTCTGGATGTGCCCAACCAACAGCTTCAACAGCTATTGCAAGGTGTGCCAAAGGCATCTTGTCATCCCGCACTCTAATCTAGTCAACGTAAAGAAAAACTCGAGTTAAGATTAGCACTATAGCCCAAACAGTCAGGCAATCCTTACATTCTACTCTAATCTACAAGACTTTCACCAAAAGGTCTCCAACTGAAATACTGCAGACATAACCAGCAGATGATGACCTGGCAAGAGAGGAATGCATCATTTTACCGGTAGAAATGAATCTTTTGAATTTATTTGATTTTGTTAAACTTAAGCTAATATTGACATAATAGGCTATTTTTGTACTGCCAATGACAACATCAGGCCTCCTTCCAGACACTATTTTAACATCATTCCCCATGTGGCAAACTAAGCCTCTAACGAGGCCTAAAGCTACAACTGACAAGCAGCAGATTCTCTAAGTTCTGGCTCTAATGGGCAGAAGGAAAAACCTAGCCAAAAGTAACCTAATGTGCAAATCCAAATTTGGAAAATAAATGATTATTTTTATACCTTACAGTATATGTATGTATAAATGGGCACAGTGCAAAAGAAAAGAACCGAAAGACAAATTTTATTATCTCCCTTAAAACCTTGCTTCCTTAGGAAAAATACATGGTTAAATAATATGGAATTGGAAGGAATACAAGAAAATGTCCATCCTCTTCCTTTTCTGTTTCAGTTTAAGCCTTCGATTTCTTCCATTTTACTCCTGTTAGAAACATGCACATTTTGTATTCATAAGTGCAACACAAGAAATGCAAAGGGCTAACTTCTAGCTTAGGAGGCTTGCCCTACCTCACTTCCTGTGAATTTGCAGGGAGGCAGAGCTGGTATTTCTCCTTTGTGTGTGGACAGAGAGTCACCAAAATGAAACTTTGCTAACTCAAGCAGTTCATCATGGGAAACTCCTAAATTAAAGGAAAATATTTCATATTATCTTATAGCAGTACAATCTAAAGCAGGTAACTTACTGCCAAGACATCAGTTTATAATAGCTCAAGGTGATATAATGTGATAGAGGTTACACATGAACTATTTGCACTCAAAAAACCATTTCAGAGTAAGTTCATACAGCACAATTTTTCTCTTCGTGTTATTACAAGGTTCCTGGTTGCACAGCTCTGTCATCCTATAGAGCATGGGTCTCCAACCTCAGAGCCACTGACTCATAGTTCCATGCCTATTAGGAACTGGGCAGCACAACAGGAGGTGAACTTGAATATAATGTGCTTGAATCATCCCAAAACCATCCCGCCCCACACCCTGACCCGAGGAAAACTATCTTTCATATAACTGGCCCTGGTGCCAGAAAGGTTGCAGATCTCTATAAGTAGCAATTGACAGTTTTCATCTTCATAGGAAAAGATAACAGCTTGAAAATACCATATTCCATACAAAATCATGCTATGTCCTAGACTGCAAAGTCATTTTCAAATTTTTTAAAGTAGAAAACAATATAAATATGAGCTCTAACATTAGAAGCTGGACATACCAATATGTTTTTCTCTCAGCTCTGCTATCAATGCAGAAACCAAACTTCATCTATATTCTGAATAAATCCACAACTACCCACTCATTACTTGCTATCCAAAACTTAGGAATAGCTTAGATTCTGATTTCCTTACTATCCAAACATGAGACCCAGTCAGTTAGTGAAGGATTTTTAAACACAAATAGGAACTTTAAAAACAAATTCATGTATGTGCAAGTGGCTTAAAAAATATTGCCATGAGCCCCAGCTGGTGTGTCTCAATGGACAGAGTGCTGGCCTGTGAACCAAAGGGTTTCCAGTTCAGTTTCCAGTCAGGACACAGGCTTGGGTTGTGGGCTGGGTCCCCAGTTTGGGCCCTGCAAAAAGGAACCACACGTTGATGCTTCTCTTCCCCTTTCCCTCTCTCTAAAAAGGAAGAAATCTTTAAAAAAAAGTGTACACACACCTACGTATATATTACGAGATTTCATTAAACATTCTACTAGAATATAAAAGCACAACTTACACCCATATTTTCCAAACAAATCTGTGGTATAAAACAAGACAGTATATGCGGTACTTTCTCAGAATCCTTACATAGGAGAGCCACCTTGGATATCAACCCAGAGGGTGACAAAACAAGGAAGATCTTGGTGATACAAGAATGACAAGCAGAGTGAAAAACCTGAGCATTCACAGTTCTCAGCACCTGAGGACAACTGCTTCCACTGTTATTACCTCCACCTACAGCCCCCATAGTTGGGTATTCCAGAGACTCAGCTGCTCCAACACCAATTCTATCCCAAAAGATAGGTGGACCAATAATTTTTTTTCCAATAATTTTTAATGAAACTAGGTCTGACTTATTTCACTGAATTCAAGATGCCATTGTTGATAAAGCACATCATCTATGTATCAATAAAATGCTAATTAATCTAGGAAAGAACATTAAGATATCCTGACTTTAGTAATGTCAAAATGAATTCATGAACTACAATAAAACCCACTGTGTCCATATGCCACCAACAATAGCAGACAAGCCAGACAGCTTGGTTACTGAAGCCCACCTGACCCAAGTCTTTCCATTTCCCAAAAGAAGTTCCGAGTGCACTGCTTTCCATACAAAGGTATCATGATTTAGCTGACAGCATAATGAATAACATTTGAGATATTTAAACCTCATTTTTCTCTCCATTATTTCCAAGTAATTAGCTCAGAAGTCTATCCAAAGCAAGTAGAATTTTAATTCACTGTCATTTCTAACTGGAGAAAATTTAACACAAAACATTTACACTCTATCTTCACTTTGCCCTAAAGAGGAAAAAAAAAAACCCCAAAACTGGAAACCAGTAAAATGTACAGTTTGCCTAAATTCAGGCTATCAGGAAATCTAATGTGAATTTTCTTTTCATTCACTGGCTTCAAACATGTCCCCAAAGAAGCCCTGCCCTAATGCCAGTCACTTGCTTGTCTGGATTCCCATTAAACATTTACATGGTTCCCTCTGTGCTTCCCCCTCCTTGGTAATCAGGACATCTACTGAATGAATGAACAAATAAAAGAAAGAACCACAAACATACCCATTCAATGCCTAACCAAGATTTTTAAAACCTGGAAAGATTCCCAAACTATAAAGCACTATTTTCCACGTGTCATTGTCTCCCAGTTCACTCATAATCTTCTCTTGCTTCTCTTGCAAGTAAATTCCGTTATGTATGTACACTTACGCATTAGGAGGTCCATAGATTTTTTTTTTAATTAAAAAACTCTACTATAAAGAAGATAGAGGCACAGTCTGGTTCCACCTATACAATATAGTAAATAGTTTACTTTGTAAATACTCTTAGGACATCTCCCAACAGGATCAAACTTAAATAAGCACATCACTGTTTAAAATAGTTATAGAAATTTCAATCAACCAACCTCCAGCAGCAGCAAGTACTATCCTTGGCCCCTTATAATGTGTAGTTATATAATCCACTAAGTCCTTACGATTTATAGATCTGTAAATGGAGTAAGAAAAGCAGTATTAAAAGGAAATTTTAAAGCACAGATTTTCACATAATATACCTGAAATTAAATCAGATCTTAAAGGAAATCTCAATTAAAAAAATATAGTCAGAAAAGGGATATTGCCAACACCATCAAAGAACTTAAACATCAAAAAAAGAGAGATGTTACCATCACTTGTTTATTCCAGAAGTAGTTAGGAGCCCAGAAACCTGGGAGTTTGGTGTGGCTAAAGTAAACTACAATTTCATTCAGGTTACCCAAGGAGAAAAATCACTTTTTGAAACATACTTTTTGAATATTTATAAATGTCAATTTCCACAACTCATATATTTTTCTCAAAAAGAAATCTGAGACTTAATACCTACTTGATATTTTCAGTTGGTCCCAAAATTGTCCATCCAAGTGCAGTATTTTGATAAGCTGTGGCATGAAGATAATCAAAAACAACTTCTTGTAAATTGGTTTCAACTTCCTGCATCTCTCTAAGGATTACTCCACGTTCACGTTCAATCTCCGCTTCTCCCAATGTGCTATTTTGTATTATATCAGCAAGAATTTCTACAGCTAATTGAAAATAAAACAAACACTAAGAATCTGAATTTTCATTATTAAAATCTAGTAAACTAGCACCAAAAACCATGATACTGGCCATCACTCAACACTGACTAAATAAATTGGGAAGAAGCATTTTCCTATACACTCAATATCAAAAAATTTTAATGTAAAATCAAAACCCCCATTGTACAGAAGAGCTTGAAGGAAATTCCTAAATCTGTCAGAGGTCCCACAACACTTAATGACTCTGCCTACAACCACTTCAAAAATGCCATGGATATCTGCATATGTGTAAATTGTATGAATATTACAAAGTAGAAAAATGATATTAGAATATCTAAATGTGTATAGAATTCATATCACTCAAGTATTTACCACCCAAGTTCTCACAGCAATGAGGCTGCTACATAAATAAACCAAAAATCATAATCTATGTCTCCAATGAACCACTTACAGAATTAGTTTCCTCAAACATATCCTTCCCTACTTAACTTAATCCCCATGTTTACTCCCATTCTTACCATTACCAAAGTCACTGATAAAATGAAGCAGTTAACATTTAAAGAAAAGGATAGGTACCCCAAGAGATACATATGGCTATCAAAGAATTAAGAGGAACTCTTGGGAAAAACTGACGAAATCCTCAAATGATTGTACAAAAATGACCCTAATTTACAAAAAGCCAAAAATGAACTGAAGAATATCGTTTCATGCTATTGAACAATTTTATTGGAAAAATTACATGCCCCTTCAAAAAAGAAAACCTAATAATCTATTCTTGAAAAATTAGTATTACATAAGTTGCAATCACAATCTAAATTTAGTGAATATATAACAATCTTCAGCTTCATTTTTTTTTACTCTATACTTTTGCTGTTTTAAGTTCACTTTAAAAGACTTTGTCTCAGACACCATTATGCTCAAATGCTAGGCACCTCCTACAATTAATTACCTCTGCAGACTACCCTAAATGACAAAACATATTACTAGACTAAGCTGGGTTGAGATAGTGACCAAAGGGAAAAATTACCTGTAAAACAAAATAAAACCTGTCTGTCCAGACAAGAGAACCAGGGGCCAAGATAGGTGAAGAAGAACCCAAAGTCAAATGGGAGAACACCTGGTACTTGCACAATGAGGAGCTTGTAATACCCAATATTTATTTGATCACAATCTTTATTTTTTAATATACATTTAATATTGTTAGTGTAATAAATGTCAGTTGTAAGTATACCTATATTGAGAATAGAAGATTAAGTGTCTTACTGATAAAGACGATTATAAAAATGTGGAGACTACTGGTCTAAATAAATATCTAATACCTTATACTCGAGGCTTCACCAAACTGATGGGAGAAAAAAACTGAGGGAAACTCCTAAAGAGGGAACTGCTTCAGGGAGCACTTCCAGTTTGTATTCCTCCAAGAGCCCATCTGCTTTTCCATTCCCACTTGCAGGGGCTGTGCTTCTCAGCCGGAAGCCAGGAAGAAAAAATAACATAGGCTTCCACTTTCTCTCTTCCATTCTGTAGCCTTCCTTTCCCTCCTGTTCTATGTGGAAAAAGAAAAATAAAAAGAAGGGAAAAAAATCCTTTAAAGTAGCCTAACCCTAGCGCCTTTGTTCTTAGTCTCTAATCAGTTCTAAGGCAAAAACTGTTTTGAAGGACATCATTAAAAACCTTACCGATGCTGTGTGCAATTCAAATGTACACACCTGCCACTTTGGTCATTTTTATTGGTTTTAATACAGAAGTTAGGCTACCATGCAGGCACCTGCAGGTGATAGGTTTTTTGTCATGTTGTGTCATGTTGTGTTGTATTGTTTTGACAAAGCAAATGGACACAGTGAATCTGACTGAGAAGATGGTGCATTTGAGTCCACAGTATGCCATTTGCTAGCTTTACAATCCTGAGCAAGAGGAATTTCTATAGCTGAAAAGTGGAGACACCTACTTCATTCACTGGCTTCAAACATGTGATTACTATGCAGATCAAGTAAGATAATATGTACACAAAATATAATATACACAAAAGTACTTGGCCCTGACCAGTATGCCTCACTTGGTTGGGCATCAACCCACAAAGTGAAAGGTCACAAGTTCAGTTCCCCATCAGGGCACATGCCTGGGTTTCAGGGGCAGTCCCTGGTCAGGGTACGTGCGAGAGTTGTAACTCATCAATGTTTCTTCTCTCTCACATCAGTGTTTCTCTCCTTCTCTTTCTCCCTCCTTTCCTCTCTCTCTAAAAATAAATAAAACCTTTTTTAAAAAAAGTACTTGTGTAAAGTTTCATTCAAATAATATTAATAAAAGCCTATTAAAAATATGAAATTCCAAAGTAATGAAACTAACTACAACTATACAAGGTCCTTACAAAATTAATAATTTCACCAGTTAGCATTAAAATCACTAAATTTTATTAATTCTATCACTAGGAAAATGTTTCATGTAATGACTTTCCTTTAAGAAATTCAGCCTGTGAACCCCAAAGTCGCTGGTTCAATTCCCAGCCAGGGCACATAACCAGGCTGCAAGCCAGGTCTCCAGCCAGGTCTGTAGTTGGAGGCAGGTGAAAGGTAACCACACATTGATGTTTCTCTCCCTCCCTGCCTCTCTCCCTCCCCCTCTCTCTAAAAGTAATAAAATCTTTAAAAGAAAAAAAAAAGGAATCTCATATACAATTACATCAAAAAGAATACTAGGAATAAATTTAAAGAAGTGAAAGACAAAGGCGCTTTAAAAGTGTAAGACACTAATGAAAGAAAATTGAAGGCACAAGTAAAAAGATATTCTGTGCTCATTAATTAGAAGAATTAATATTGTTAAAATGCCCACACTATCCAAAGCAACATACACATTTAGTGCAATCCCTTTCAATACTTCAATGGCATTTTTCACAGAAACACAACAACCAATCCTAAAATTTGTATGGAACCCACAAGACCCCGAAAAGCCAAAGCAATCTTAAGGAAAATAAAGCTGAAAGCACCATGCTTCCTGTTTTCAAACTACATTACAAAAGTAATGCTGTAAAAAACAGCATGACAATTCCTCAAAGTATTAAAAATAGAATCATCATATACGCAGCACTTCTACTTCTGGGTATTCATCCAAAGAAAATGAAAACACTAACTCATAAAGACATATGCACCCTCATGTGCACCGCTGCATTATTTACAATTGCCAAGACGTGGAAACACATTAAGGATCAATCAAAGGCCCTGGCTGGTGGCACAGTGGATAAGGCGCCAGCCTGCAAACCCAAAGGTCGCTGGTTCGATTCCTAGCCAGGGCACATAATCAGGTTGCAAGCCAGATCTCCAGCCAGCTCTATAGCTGAAGGCAGGTGAAAGGCAACCATACATTGATGTTTCTCTCCCTCTCTGCCTCTCTCCCTTGGCCTCTCTATAAAAAAATAATAATAAAATCTTTTTAAAAAATCATATAAAAAACAAAGAAGGAAATCTTGCCATTTGCAATGATATGGATGAACCTCAAGGGCATTATTGTAAGTGAATAAGTCAGACAGAGAAAGATAATACCATATGGTCTAACTTACATGTGGAATCTAAAAACAAAAATAAATAAAAACCACCAACCAAAAAACCCTTAAGCTCATAGATACAGGGAACAGAATGGTGGTTGCCAGAAGTGGTGAGTGGGAGAAATGGGTGAACTATTTTTGTTTCAATTTAAATAAGGTGACTTAAAAGACAAGTTAATCAAATGAAAGGTAAGAAAGGAGCACCCTCCAGGGTGAGAATCTGGAGTGTGCAATGCAATCAAGAAGCAAGATTTGGTCAAAAAACAAAGCCCAGCAGATAGCAGATATAAAACCTATTCAGGGCTATAGAAAAAATTCAGACAACAAGGTAAAACGGGAGTGTGGGGGGGAAGAGTAGGTAATAATAAATAAGTAAATACAAACAACTTAAAATGTTTCAGCTGTAGCCAGGTAGCTCAGTTTTGTTACAGTGTTGTCCTTGCCAAGATTGCAGGTTCAATCCCTGGTCAGGACACATACAAGAATCAACCAATGAATGCATAAATAGGTGAAACAACAAATTGGTGTTTCTCCTTTCCTCTCTCTCTCTCTCTCTCTCTCTCTCAAATCAATCAACATAAAAAATGTTTAAAAAAAAAAAAAATGTTTAAATGTTTCACTGCGCAGTAGTTTTGAATCAAACATTAAGACCTGGTTGGCATTAAGTCTTGCTACCTATAAATATTTGATATTTGTCCTATTGGGAGAAAAAAAAAATTCCTTCACATTTTTGGAGGTTACCCTTTCACAACAGACATAATAAAAACAGTACTAAAGTTATTTATTAACTCTTGTGAAAATTACATATCTGCAGTATAAATAATAATACCTCTTGGCAAATCTTTAGAAAATGCTTTGGCATAATATACAGTCTGCTCTCTGGAGGTATAAGCATTGAGGTGAGCACCCATGTTTTCAATCTCAAGTTCCAAATCTAACTGGGATCTCTTTTTGGTGCCCTGAAACAAAAGAGGAAAAGAAAAGATTGTGACACCTTCCCTTATCCCTCATCTGGCTCTAAACACTTCAAACAATTAGTATGAGGATGTAGGCCTATGTCTATTTCACACAAGGACCAAATTTGGTTTCTGAAGTACATTAGACTTCAGAAATCACAGCATACATGTATTTTCAGATGTTCCTTCTAAGAAAAAAATTCTTGTTTCAACTCTACAAAGCAATTACGAGTATAAGTCAAGATAATTACTCTGGGAAAAAAAAGGGGGATTTTAAAAATAATAAAAATAAAACATACTATGCTACTGAAATAGTTCTCCTTGCCTTAGAATGATATTTTTGTGCTGTCTCTTAAAAAGATGCATTTTTATAAATTAAGTCTAACAACTTACCTTGAAAGCCATATGCTCCAGAAAGTGAGCTGTTCCATTATTCTTCTCATTTTCATATCGACTTCCAGCATCAATCCAGAGCCCAACCTTCATGCAACCAAAGAACATAAGTAAAGCATCATTTTATTTCTCTTGAGGGAAATGATAGTGGGAGTGTGGGAGGGTGGGGCTCCTTTCTTTTTCTAGTCTTGACACTAAAGTTTTCTTGACTCAAATAAATTTGATAGTATATTCCTACAAACTACGAGATTTAAAATTTTCTGTCATCCAGACTCTGCTGTTTGCTTAACTGAGGACTCATATTCTTAGTCCAACTTGTATTACACCCATCAACTATAGTAAAAAGAACATCAGATATTGTCAAAGATAGGTTCTAATCCTGGCTCTGTCACTGACCAGCTGTGTGACCTAGGACAAAACCATTTAACTCCTCTGACCTTGTTCCTCAACCATAAAAAGGGTGTGATGAGGCCTCATACAAAGTACTGTTTTAAAGTTCAAATAAGACAATATAGTTATATAAAAACAGCTGGCACAGAGTTGCCCAACAAATACAACTTTTTCATTATTAACAATGAATAATGCAATAATAGACTACAGGGGCCAGACACACTTAAACAGGGTACTCATGCATCCAGGGAAGAAGTACCACTGGAAGGAAGATTCACAAGCAAGAGTCACCTCTCAAGGCAAAATAACTGCCACTATTTTTCAGACACCAGCCAACTAAGATGTTTAGATTAAACCAGCAATTTTCTCTCTCCTCATGAGCAATCACTGGAACAGTGGTCGCCTGAATCACTTACTGTGCATGTTGAGAGCCCGGAGTCTTCAGAGGCCACTCTGAGGCCATTCTCCAAACGCGTTACTCGTGTTTCGGGAACATTCAGAACCACGCGTGTAGCAGCCTGTGTGCTCCTCCATCTGTCCCCTCCAAAACAGAGTGACTGGTTGGAAGTGGAGGGGTGAGAGGAAGGAACCAAAACACATCATTATTCCGATAACGTTGATTAAAAACCCAAATCTGCCCTGGCTGGTGGCACAGTGGATAAGGTGCCAGCCTGCAAACCCAAGTGTCGCTGGTTCGGTTCCCAATCAGGGCACATAACCAGGTTGCAAGCCAGGTCTCCAGCCAGGTCCCCAGCTGGAGGCAGGTGAAAGACAACCAAACATTAATGTTTCTATCCCTTTCTTCCTCCCTCCCTTCCCTGTCTCTAAAAATAATAAAATCTTTAAAAAGAAACAACCAAAAAGCAAAACCCAAATCTACCTCATGGAGCCTCTCTCTATAAAGTGCTCTTTCTTCCCTGCTTTACTGAGGCCCTTCCCTCCTGTAAAGCCAGAAACACGTCTACAAATAAACTGCTCTTATTTCAACACCTCTCCTAGAAATGCTTAGTACTCATCGTAGATGGAACAAGCAGGAGGAAAATGCCAAGAAAGGGAGAGAAAAATGTAAAAATACATATGCACAACATAGAAATGCGATTTAGGTTTTCACTGTTCGAGAAAAGCAAAACGTTTTGGAAAAGGTAGGAAAAAAGACCGTAAGAAGGATGGGTGCTCAGGATACACACTGGCTGCCAGACTTGTTGACCATGGAGTTGGTCGCTGTAGGCACTTTTTCTTTTCCTAGACGCCCCGTTTGGAGAAAGTGAGAGGCTCTCGTGGGAAAAACGCACACACAAGTTCTCCCTTAGCTACCTACCAGGGCTCGCAGGGGTCTGGCTGAGGAGGAGGTTTAGTCACAGACAAACTTCAAACTTTGGGAACAGGTGCCATCTCCCTTTTAAACTTCCCCCAACTTGCAACCACTGTGTTTTTAGTGATCGACACGCACTCTTTTGAATGACTCTTCACTAACTGGAGGCTGGAGAGACCCGCACCAAGTCGCTGACAGGTCACGCACGGAGGGTGACGGACCAGCCCCGCCTCCCAGAACCCGAGCGTCCCGCGGGTCCCCTTGGAGGAGGTCGGGCCCCACCGCAGCGGCGGGTGTGCAGCGCGGAGGCTCCACTCCGCCGCACGGGGTTCGTCCGGACAGGCCGAGCCCGGTCTGCACCCAGACAAGCGGAAGACAGCCCACCTGTCCAGAAGCACCCCCGACCAGGAACCTCTTGTTGAGACTCCAGAAGCGCGACCTCGCCGCGGGTAACCGCACCACGCGAGCGACCGCCGCCGCCGCCGCCATGTCCACTGTGCGCCCGCGGAGGATGTACTTCCGAGGTCGTGACCTGGGGGGCGGTCACAGAGGAGGAAGAGGACACCACCTTGTGGTCATGATGGGGATAACACTCCTCGGAGCGGCTTTGGAAGGACTCGACTCCAGCGTGATGCTGGGCGGTCGGTCAACTCCGAATAATACGGGTCAGGAAGTCTGGAGGAGCCCTGCATCATCAGTCTCCTCGATGGCCTATGGCGTGCAAGGCACAAATATGAAGATGTTTAAGATAACCTGGTGCAACCCATTATCCCACTAGTGGCTGAAATTGATTGGACAAAGTGGTAGAAGATCCATAACTGACTGTCCTTAAAGGAAGCATCTACTGGAAGAGCCATGTAGTGACGGCAGGGGAGGATGAGGTACCCGTGCCGACCACAAACTACTCTCGTCAACCCTTTATAGTCTGGCTCATTTCATTCTGTACAAATTGCGTTTGGCAAAGCCACCAAATTACTGAAAGATGGGCTCTTTATAGACCTTATCTTACAGTCTTACTGGCAGAATGTGACATGATAGATCTCTTTGAAATTTTCTTTCTCGTATCTTAGAGTTCCTCCCTTTTCTTCTTCACCATTTTGGGCAGCTTTATAATCACAGATCTCTTTAGGAAACGAAAAGTAGCAAGCACTGTTCTGACTGTTCTATCCTTATGCTCATTTTACAGATGTGGAAACAGGTAAAATAGCTCGTTAATTACAGATTCCACCAAAGCCTGTTCTCTTAAACACCACACTAATTTGCCCTAAAAATTCTATAGAGAAGCAAAGTAGATTTGTTGTTGTCTAGAGTCGGGGGAAATGGGAAGGTTAAAAGTTGACAACTTCTGGATATGGGCTTCTTTTAGAGGTGATTTAAATGTTCTGAAATTAGTGGTAATGGCACAACTTTATGCATATACTGAAAGCTATATAGCATGTGAATTACATCTCAATAAAATTGTTACCAAATACTGGACAAAGAATTTGAAAAACTATTCCTCCAAAGATATATTGAAATGGCAAATAAAAACATGAAAAGATGAGAAAATCAAATCTATGCTAAGGTACTATTCACACACACCACGATGGGTATGATACAATGAAAAAAATAGATAGTTACAAGTATTGACAAGAATATCGAGAAATTTCAACCTTCAACATTGCTAGTGGGAGCGTAAATGGTATAAATGCTGTGGAAAACAGTTTGGCAGCTCCTTACCATATGATTCAGCAATTCCACTCCTATATATCCAAGAAATTAAAACATAAATCCACACAAAAATTATACACAACTGTATCTAATAGCATCATTTATAATAGCCTAAAAGTGAAAATAATCCAGATATCCATTAATTGATGAATGAATAAACAATTCATTCATAGTTGTTAGTCAAGCAGAGTGAGATAACTTCAGGGTCACAAGGAGAATTTAGGAGTTTGTTTTTCAGAAAGAATGTCTTCAATGTGGTTGCCACCAGACCAGCTGCTGACTCCCAGGAATCTGATGTGAAAAAGTCTTATCTGTGACTAAAGAAACACAGATAATGAATAAACAATTCATTCATATCTGTACAATGAAATATTATTCAGCAACAAGAAAAGAAATGAAGAATTGATATATGTTACAATGTGGATGAACTTCGAAAATATGAGAAAAGCCAATCATAAAAGGCCACATATTATATGTTCTATTTATTTGAAATCTCCAGAAGAGGAAATCCATAGAGACAGAAGGTTAGTGGTTGCTAGGGGCTGGGGGCAGGTAGAAATGGGGAGTGACTTCTGAGGGACATGCATTTCTCTGGGAACAATGAAAATTTTCTGAAGTTAAATGGTGGTGATAGTTTTATAAACCACTGAATATTACATTTTAAAAAGGTAACTCCTATGGTGTATAAATTGTATCTCAATTTCTAAAAAATGCCCAAATCCCACCATCTAAAAAGTATCACCATTAACATTAGGATAATACCCCAGATATCTTTCTATGCGTGTATATGACTAGAAAGGTGAACTGGACAGATGAATAAGTGGGTGACTGGATGGATAGATAGCTATAATAATTTAATACACAACCGATCCTTTAAAATGAGATAATAGAGTAGATGCTGTGTTTATTAAAAAGTATCTCGATATCTTCCTTTTATCCTCATGTTGCAGAATCACCTCCTAAAATTCAGGTTCATGTACACTATGCACTGTACACCAAACACTGAGAAAGCAATGTTTGGAGGTAGGGAAAGGTTTGTTGGATTTGGCTGAGGTAAGAAGATGGGAGAGCAAGATTTCTCAAAAGGCAAAAATAGGGAGTTCTTATGCAGCTAGGGAGTAGGGGAGGGGGAGTTCTAGGGGACTGAGAGAGAAGTCTGTGTTTCTTTAGTCACAGATAAGACTTTTTCACATCAGATTCCTGGGAGTCAGCAGCTGGTCTGGTGGCAACAACATTGAAGACATTCTTTCTGAAAAACAAACTCCTAAATTCTCCTTGTGACCCTGAAGTTATCTCATCCTGCTTAACTAAGGAACCACAACTTATGACTGCATTACTAAGAACCAAAAGAGTTGAGCAAGAAGTATGCTTAACAAGTGAACAAAGGCTGAATTAAGAATGAAATGACTGCCCTGGCTGGTGTGGTTCACTTGGTTGGGCATTGAACCCCAAAGCAAAGGGTCCCTGGTTCGATTCCTGGTCACGGGCTGGGTTGAGGACCTGGTCTCCAGTTGGCGTGCATGTGAGAGGAAGCCTATCATTGTTTCGCTCCCTTTTTTTCTCCCTCCCTTCCCTTCTCTCTAAAAATAATCTTTTTTTAAGGAATTAAGTCATTTAATTATAGTTAACACTGAATTCACTTACCTGTTCTATTAGTTTCTTGGTAAAATCTGTGGGGTTCTCAATATACAATATCATGTCATCTGCAAATAAAGACAGTTTTACACCTTCCTTTCAAATTTGGATGCCTTTTATTTCTTCTTCTTGTATGAATGCTATGTCTAGGACTTCCAGTGCCATGTTGAATAAGAGAGATGAAAACAGACATCCCTGTTTTATTCCTGATCTTAAGGGGATTGCTTGTAATTTTGGCCCATTGGGTATGATGTTCTAGTGGGTTTCTCATATATGGCCATTTTTATGTTTAGGTATGTTCCTTCTATTCCACTTTGCTGAGAGATTTTTATCATAAATAGGTGCTGGATTTTATAAAAAGCTTTTTCTGAGTCTAATGATACAATCATGTGGTTTTTATCCTTTTTTTTTAATGTGGTGAATTACATTTATTAATTTGCCAAAGTTATATCAACCTTGCAGTCCTGGATTAAATCCCACTTGATCATTGTGTATGATCTTTTTGATGCTTTGCTATATTTGGTTTGCTAATATTTTGTTGAGGATTTTAGCATCTATGGCCATCAGAGATATTGGCCTATAATTTTCTTCCTTTTTTAGTATCTTTATATGGTCTTGGAATTAAGCTAATGCTGGCCTTGTAAATTGAGTTTGGGAGCATTTACTCCTCTTGAATTTTATGAAATACTTTGAGAAAGAGAGGTTTTAGTTTTCCTCAGACTGTTTGGTAAAATTCCTCTGTGAAGCCATTTGGCCCAGGGCTTTTGTTTGTTAGCAGTTTTTTGATTACTGCTTCAATTTCAATAGACGTAATCTGTTTTTTCAGAATCTCTGATTCTTCTTGATTTATTTTTGGAAGATTGTACAGTTCCAGGAATTTATCTATTTTGTCCAGATTGTCTAGTTCATTGGTATATATTTGTTTATAATATTTTCTTACAATCCATTGTATTTCTTTGGTGTCAGCTGTTACCTCTCCTCTTTCATTTTTTAATTTTATTTATTTGGGTCCTTTCTCTTTTTTTTCCTTAATGAGCCTGGTTAAAGTTTTGGCAATATTGTTTATCCTTTCAAAGAATCAGCTCTTGGGTTCATTAATCTTTTGTATCATACTTTTAGACTCTATTTCACCTATTTCTGCTATAGTCTTTATTATTTATTTCCTTCTACTCACTTTGGGCTTTGTTTGTTGCCCTTTTTCAAAGTCTGTTAAGTGTGAGCTTAGATTGTTTATTTGATCTTTTTCTTATTTTTTGAAATAGGCCTATAATGCTAAGAATTTCCCTCTTAGGATTGTTTTCCCTGTGTCTCATAGGTTTGGGTTTGTTGTGTCCTCATTTTCATTTGTTTCTAGGTATCTTTTTGTCTCTTCCTTGATCTCATTGTTGACCCATTCATTGTTTAATGATATGTTATTTAGCTTCCATGTCTTTGGGTATTTTTCAGTATTCTAGTGACTGATTTTTGGTTTTATAGTATTGTGGGTAAAGAAGATCCTTAATATGATCTCAATCTTCTTAAATTTCTAAATCTCTTTTTGTGTCCTAACATGTGGACTATCCTAGAAAATATTCCATGTGCACTTGAAAAGTATGTATATTCTGCTACTTTGGGGTGAAATGCTCTGAAGATATCAATTAACTGTAATTGATCTCGTGTGTCATTTAAGTCCACTGTCTCCTTACTGATTTTGTCTAGAAGTTCTATCCATTGCAGTTAATTAATTGGGTTTTTAAATCCCCAATTATGACTATATTTCTGTTGATCTCAACCTTTATGCCTATAAAGATTTGCTTTACACACTTTGGTGCTCTTATGTAGGGTACCTAAATGTTTCCTAGGGTTATATCCTCTTGTTGGATTATTCCCTTTATCATTATGTAGTATCCTTCTTTGTCTTTCACTATAGCTTTGGTTTTAAAGTATATTTTGCCAGATATAAGTACTGTTACCCCAGATTTTCTTTTCTTTTCCATTTGCATGAAATGCCTTTTTAACACCTATTTCTTTTAGTCTGTGTGTATCTTTTGATCGGAGATGGGTCTCTTGGAAGCAGTATATATGTGGGTCTCATTTTCTTACCCATTTAGCTAATCTATGTCTTTTGGTCAGAGCACTTAGGCCATTTACATTTAAAGTAATTACTGATAGATATAATATGTAGTGCCATTTTATTGTTAAACTGTTTTCCTCTGAAACTTCAGCTGCCACCTGTGGGAGCCCAGCCAGCCCTCTCATGTCTCCACACTCCCTACCAGTCACATTGTGGTGAAGTGGTTTCTTCTGTCTGTCCTTGGTTATAAGGCTTCTCTCCAGTTAGTGTTTAGTGCTTATTCTGAATGACTTCTCTACAATTTAGCTGTAATTCCAGACTGGTCTCGGGAGGCAGTCATTGTAGCTTCTACTTACTGCATCTGGGATCTTCCAGTAAATATTTAATTTTAATTTAATTTAATAGAAGAAAAAAAGAGATAAGGAAACTAAATGAACTTCAAATACTTCCTTACCAAAAGAGATATTATTTCCAAAAGTTTATTCATTAGAGATCATGAGCTATTATTTAAACTGAAATAGTATTCTTTAAAAATCCTCTCTAGCCCTGGCTGGTGTAGCTCAGTGAATTGAGCACTGGCCAGCAAACTAAAGGATTGTTGGTTCAATTCCCAGTCAGGGCACATAACCGGGTTGCAAGCCAGGTCTCCAGTCAGGTCCCAGCTGGAGGCAGATGAAAAGCAACTGTACACTGATGGTTTTCCCCCTTTATTTCTCCCTCCCTTCCCCTCTCTCTAAAAAGAATGGTAAAAAATATATATCATTTCCAGAAAGAGAGGAAGGGAGAGAGGCAGAGAGGGAGAGAAACAGAAACATCAATGTATGGTTGCCCTTCACCTGCCTCCAGCTACTGACCTGGCTGGAGACCTGGTTTGCAACCTGGTTATGTGCCCTGGCTGGGAAATCGAACCAGTGACCTTTGAGTTCACAGGCAGGCGCCTATCCACTGTGCTACCAGCCAGGGGAATAAAATCTTTTTTAAAGATCCTCTCTAAAGAGGATCTAAGCAGTAGCTCTTGACTCCTAGCTTTGAAACATAAATGCATTTGAAATCTTACATTTCCTCCACTTCATTCTTTCATCTTCTGATTTTTTAAGTTATATTGTTATTTTTATTGCATTATTGAAATTTATCCCATTCACACCATGTTTGTAACCATTATTCCCACAATACTTTGGTGTTGGTCATAATATTTAAATGGGTCAGTGTTTATTGCCAATCCTTTTATGTGACTTTCTGAGTTCTTTATATTGCTTAATCTTTTAATTAACTGAATTTAATTGTCACACAGTTTTTGCTATTTTTGTTGTTTTGAAAGTTGCATCATGGATGTTATATTTCTTTAATTTTTTTCTCAGTTTGGCAATGTCTGTTTTGATTTTTTTATACCTGAATGCTCACCTATGGACATTTTTTCATTGCTTTTTTAGTGAGAAGGCAAGGAGAAAGACAAACATCCATGTGAGAGAGATGCATCGACCAGTTGCCTCCTGTGCATGCCTTGTCCAGGGATCAAACCTTCAACCCAGGTATGTGCCCTGATCAGAATCTAACCCACAACCTTTCAGTTACAGGATGACGCTCCAACCCAGCGCTTGAGTAATTTTTGTGTCAAGTAATTTTAATCAAAATTGCAAGGAACACAATATGTTCTTGCAGTTTGCAGATTCGCTTATTCCTTCATTTTAGGAAAATTATCTTTGAATAAATCTTCTAGCATTCCACTTAGTGGATTTTTTATTCAATCACAGCAGTTATCCTATGGTGAATTACTTGTCTTTTATGTTTATTAGCATCTCTCTAATCTCTTAAAGTTTTGCCATTTTCATCTGCACCTCTTGTGATTATCTTCAACTAGAAATAGACCCACCTACATCTGCCCAACTAATTTCTGACAAACATGCAAAAGTAAGTCAACGGTCAAAGGACAGCCTTTTTCACACATAGTGCTGGAGCAATTGGATATTCCCAGGCTCCCCTTCCTCCTCCAGAAAATGAACTTCAACCTAAACCTTATACCTCATACAGATACTAATTCAAAGTAAATTATACAGACTTAAATGTAAAACTATAACTTTTAGAAAACACATAGGATAAAGTCTGTGACTGTAGGGCTAGATAAAGGGTCTTTTAGACTTGATACCAAAAGCATAATTAATCAAAAAAAGGAAAGTCTGATAAACTAGACTTCATCAAAATTTAAAACTTCTGCTCTGTGAAATGTACTATTAGAGGATGAAAAGACAAACTACAAGGGGGTAGGTGAGAGGTTGCAGAAGGTTTGGGGATCAAACATATAGTGATGGAAGGAGGCTGGACTTCGGGTGATAAGCACATAATACAGTATATAGATGGTGTATTATACAATTATACACTTGAGACACATGATCTCATTAATTAATATCATCCCAGCAAATTTAATTTTTTTTAAAAGATGAGCTACAGACTGGGAGTTAATATTTGCAAAACACATGAAACAAGCAACTTCTGTGTAGAATATATTTTAAAACTTTCAAAGAGTAAAAAATAAACAATCCAATTAAGATTGAGCAAAAGGTATGAATAGTCATTTCACTGAAGAAATACAGATGAAAGAAGCACTTGGAAAAAATGTTCAACATCATTAGTCATTAGAGAAATGCAAGTTAAAATAATAAGATAACACTATACATTTAAAAGAATGGCTCAAGGAAAACATAGCAACAGCACCATATATTGGCGAGGATGCAGAGAAACAAGATCTCTTATACATTGTTGGTGGGAATGTGAAATTCCAGAGTGGTATAGTCACTGTGGAAAACTATCTGGCAGGTTTAAAAGAAAATTAAATATGTGTTTACTATATAACTCAGCAATTAGACCCTTGGGCATTTACCCCAGAGAGATGAAAACAACTATGTAAGTCTTAACAGCTTTATTCATGATAGCTCCAAACTGGAAACAATCTGAATGTCCTTCAACAGATAACTGGCTATAAAATAGTACATGGTACTAAGGATATTACTCAGCACTAATAAAGAATGAACTCTCAGTAAATGCAACAACATGGACGGGCCTCAAGAGACTCACGCCAATCTTAAAAGGTTTATATACTGCGATTCCATTTACATAACATTCTTGAAATGATAAAATTATGGATATAGAAAAGAGATTATTGATTGCAAGGGATTAGCAAGGCAAAGGGAGGAGGTTGGGGCAAGACGGAGGTGAGTATGGCTAAAAAGGGTAGCATGAGAGATCTTTGAGGTGATGGAATTATTCTCTACCTTGAATATGATGATAGTTACATGTGATAAAAGTTCATAGAATTAAACACACACAAATGAATGCATGTGAAACAAGTGAACTGTGAAGAAGGTCAGTAAACTATGTCAATTTCCTGGTTGTGCTATTGTAATATAGTTATGCAAGATGTTACCATTGGGACAAAGTAGATGGAGGGTACATGAGATCTCTCTGTATTACTTCAACAACTACATGTGAATCTACAATTATTTCGAAATAAAAGGCTGAACTGCGGGTGGGGCAGGTGTAGGAAAGTGTGGGGAGTAAATGGTGATGGATGGAGACTTGACTTGAGGTAATGAATACACAGTACAGTTTACGGATAATGTGTTGTAGAATTGTACACCTGAAAGCTGTATAATTGTTAACCAGAATTACCCCAATACATTAAAAAAAAAAAAAGGATAAAAATTGAATTAAAAGTGAGGTTACAAATCCCCCCACCCCCAATTATCTTTTATTGTGAAAGAGGAAGAATGTGGCAAGAGTGTATTTTTTTCTATTAATCATCTTTTATCACAATCACATAATCACACATTCAAACACACACACACATACACATCAGTCACAGAGGTTCTTATACAAACTAAAATAGGAAGAGAAATTCAGAACTGTTCATTTGGCCATTACTAATCAGGTCATAAAGGGAACTGCAAATGAATTGGAGCAAAAAATCTTTGTATGTTTCTTAAAGCCTTCCTGATTCAGCCTTTGCTACAATGGCCTTGGATGCTGAGAAAGTGACTAGTGTGCTGCAAGATGTGTAATCTGACAGTTTAAGTAGCTCCCTGCATCTGGCTGTGGTGCTGGCAGCCTTTGAGCCCAGTCTGGACTCAGTGAAGTCCTTTGGCTTTATTTCATTTTGTCTCTTGCCTCTTAATGGAGGTTATGCTGAATGGGAAGCAGGCCCTGAGCTGAATGTATAATCACCGTGGGAACTGAAGCCTGGGTATGTGGCTCCTGGGCCACACATGTCTATTGCCACAATCTTTCTTGCGCATTTTTCCATGTTCCGCAAGTTTCTGAGTTGAGTGGGTATGTGTACGCGTGCCGGTGTGTAACCCTTACAGGTTAGCTGATTTGTTTTTGAGGACAAAGGCAGAAGAAAATGTAGGCTACTTTATACAAATAACTTAGGTCCATCAAACTTCTGGTTTGTGCTTATTAGCTAGGAAAAACTCAATTATAATTAAGTGTAGTAGAAGAAAAGTAATTTCTGAAAAACCTGAACTCCCTCTTACCCCCATGCAGGTCACCACTTCTCCTACATAGGAAACTAAGTCCAGCATTTATGTTTCTAGCAAAATCTGATTGTCTTCTGTAACTTCATCTCCTCCTGGTCCAAGTTGGGAGGATCTTGCTGCACCCGCATTGGTTTTTCTGGGGTCACTAAATCATAGATTACCTTCTTATTTTGTTCATCCTTTCAGTGCTCCTGACTGGATTGATGTGTATTGTGCGTTTCTGCCCCTGGCTTCTGTTCACCCTACAAACCTTCCTGAACTGTCTTTCCTGACATGGGGACCAACAGTGCCTTCTAGACAAATGTTCGGCTCTAACTGTCCCCAGTGGCACAGTTAGGCTACACTTGAAACTGAGGCTCCTCAAGAGAAGCATCCATCGTGCTTGGCAAAGTAGAGAGGAGACAAAACAGAGAGGGTCTAGGTCCGAAATGAATGTGGAGACAGCTTAAATAAAGACCTCAATACAAGCTTGCAAGAATACAAATCACTTGGGCTCCAAGATACAATTCTTCAGATGGGGTATAAGATTCTTGAAATAAGATTCTTACAGAAGTAGATTAAACCTATTTTCAACATTTGCCCAGTTATCTACGATAGTATCAGAGAAAAGAAGAGGCAATTCAGAAACTGTGAGAGGAAAAAGGCCATGGTAGGTGCTGGATGGGGCAGGGAAAAATAATGGGACAACTGTAATAGCATAATTAATAAAATATAATTTAAAAATAGATAAAAGCTGTGGAGATGATATGCCAATGAACTCACTTAAGATTTCCAAGGAGAGAGGCTGGTCAAGTCAGTTTGGTTATGTATACACTTATCTACTTGGGTCTCCTGTATGCCAGTCTCCCTTCTTGTTCCTGGCTGATTTCACTAAATTTGGGTAGAGACCTTTAATCCTGAAGTAGAAATTGAATAACAAAATACTTTTTAAAAAAATTTATTGATTGATTTTAGAAAAAGAGAGGAAAAAGAAAGAGAGAGACATCAATTTGCTGTTCCACCCATCTATGCATTCATTGATTAATGGACAGGTGATTGAACTGCAACCTTACTTAGCCTACTGGGGACAATGTTCCAATCAACCGAGCTACACAATCAAAGCAATGATAAAGATTCTTTTTAAAAGTCTTACTAAATCCATAAGCTGGTATGAAACTTTCTTCTATTATTGATTGATCTCTTCCCAGTTTCATGCTGAGGATAGACTTCTCCTGAACCCCCAGCCTCTTTGCCCAGCTTCTCCCGCCGCCCTATCCTGCTGACCTCTCTCCCTTTCAGGCTCCTGCTGAGAGCTCTCCCTCAATCTCTGGCACAAAAATCCCCACTTCAGGCTCTGCTTCCGGAGAACCTGCCCTAAGATGCCCCCGACAGAAATGACATTCCCCATTATTGTCTCACATACACTTTTTTTCCTCATTGCACTTTTCAAAAATAGCAATTTTATATTTGTTTTTGGTTTTATTTAATGTTATCTCTTTTCATCCTAGCCGTGATGGGTAGGGCAGCATACCTGTTTAGCCACCTCTGTTTTCTCAACAGGGGCACCGTGCCCAGTGCTGTGGGGAGGTGGATAAGTTGTTGGAGAAACAAATGAATGTGTAGCTTTAGTCTTCCTTCAAGGTGACTATAGCTGGCAGTTGATGTAATGTTCACATTGTCTTTTGGATCATGACATGGACATTATGTGGGGTTCCTTTATGCGTTTCTAAGAGGAAGTGCTTAGAAAACTAGGCTTCATTAATTTCCCTTCTAGTTTCATTAGAAAAATGGGGAGAAGGAGAAAAAGCAAAAGAATAAGAAAGGAGTATGGCACAATGGTGGTATTTCTCTAGTCACCTTGTAATGACAAGAAAACGTGTTCTGGGGCACTAGGCCACTTGTCCAAGGCACAGAGTAAGTGAAAGTCTAAACTGTGAACCTAATCTATGGCTTTCTGATGCAAAAGCCCATTTCTTTAATCCTATTGTTTCCTTTATCCTGAAGATACCAATTTATTTAAGTAAATTATCTTGGACTAAATATAAGTAAGTAAAAGTTTCAATATACACAAATTTTCTTGAGTCAACATGAAAACTAGATATAAACCTTAAAAGCTTATTTAGTCTTATGAACCACCATTAGTCAATCTATGTGGTCTTTTATTAACATCTATAGCATGTTGAACATTAATCAAAGCCACAACTAAAAGGGAATTAATTGGAGTTAACGTTTTCTTTTATTTTGGGAGTTTGTTCATTGACTACCTAATAAGTCAGGGTTGATGAACTTAATAGTCTATTTTGTGTCTGGGACAGTCACCAGTGCATATATTTTTAATAAAGCAAAATATATTAAATGCTTTCTTATTCTTAAAGCACATTTACATACGTTATCTCAATTTCTTCTTGCAATATACCTTTGTGTTAGGGAAATATGTAAGGCAGGTAGAAATATCCCCATTTTATAGATATGGAAACGGGCTCTGATTGTTAAAGTACTCGCCCGAGTTCATATAATTAGTAAGGAAAAAAATCTGAAACAAGAAATTGTGTACCCTCCTTGGGGCATGCCTGTGCCCTTCTCTCTGGCTTGTACTGTGAAAAAAGGGAAAACTCTGGGGACTCCTATGGCGCTTGCGAGCACGGGGAGAGCAGGCAGCCAAAGCCCTGAACCTGTCTGCACGGCCCCTTTTCCCTGACTTTTCCATGAGTCGGTAACAACCCCACCTTACTCATTTACTTCTCTGCTGTGACATTTCTAGAGAGCCAAAGTAGCCCAGTCCAGGCTCTCCTGTGGCTTCTTCTACCCTAAGCTCTTTCTTATTTCGCTGTCCCCAGCTTTAATACATGTGCTCTCAAAACAAAACAAACACTGAGGTTGTAACTCTAAGTCTGTAACCGGGGAAAATTATAACAGTGGGAACTGTAATCCACACATCATTCTTTTGATTTATGTTGTAAGCGATGAATGAGTAACATGTAGCTTGTAGATAAACAGCATGTTTGTATGAGAACCCTAGGAACTAACTTCAAAAGATACAAGCCCTGACCTTCAGGCATCCTAGCTCTGGGAGTTTGACTGTCCTTCAACCGTGGAGCCAGGATGACGTGAAACGCAGGTGACTAAACCAGGGTGACGCACACCAGACCATCACTTGACTCATCTGAATGGACTGTCCTCGTCTGCACGTAGAGAACTTTTCAGCCCCTTGCTCTCTTTGCTCTGTTCCCCCTCTCCCTTTGTATAAAAACCTCCGCCTGTGCTGAGAGGTGGAGGTAAACTTAGAGACAAGAGACCCACATCTTCCGGGAGGCCAGCACAGGCAACAAAACCACTTTACATCAGCAACTGCCTCTCATATGGGATTTCAAAGCAGCAGGCAGCTGGACCTACTTTGGTTACAAACTTAGTCGTCCTTCACTACTTCATGGATGGTGTGTGGCTGGAGGGGGGCGGCGCGGGGAGGGTAGAAGGTTTGCTCTGGGCTCAAATGGGCCCTCCTTCAGCTGCTGAACTACTCAGCTTTGGTGGTGCAGGAGCCATGGGTTAGGTGAGAGCTGTGGTTCTCCCTGTGCCCCTCAGGAAATTAGTATGTTAACAAGGTGGTCTACCTCCGAAATCAATATAAGCATCTTCCCAATCCTTATATTAAGCTAATTGATACAACCTTCTGCATTTCCAATTTTCCCCAGGAACTCTCTTCTGAAACATATCAAAGTATACGAATAGCAAGTAACCAGTAGTAGTTTAACAATGAAACAATAACAAATACTACGTTTGTCGGTCAATTCGTATCGAACAGTTGGATTTTCTGCTGGCCCAGTGTTGTTCCAAGTTCACCTGATGGAATGAAATGGACCTGTGTTTTAAGGACAATAGCCTCTCTATCTTCAGTCTCCCCTTCCCCAAACCCATCTTTAAACCCGGAGTTAAGTGATTCTCTATCATCCAGATGCCACCTAAGCTTCACAACAGAGTCCACAGGTTTGAGGTGGCCTTCAGTTTCCACTTCATTTTTTGGCTCCGGTCGGGTACAGCTCCTCTCACTCTGAGGTGCAGCCCCTCCCTCCCACCCAGGCCTCTGCTGCCTCGGAGCCCGGCCTGCCAAGCTGGTGCTTCCTTCCAGGTTCCTTTCCCACAGCCCATCCTCTAGGAGGCTCGGCCTGACCCCCAGACCAGACTCCAGCTCCCTCTTGTGGACTGCATACCATATTATACTGACTTTTAAATTAAAATTTTTCTTTTTTCCTTTCTTTCTTTTTCTTTTGCTTTTTAAAAAGATTTTACTCAGAGAAGAGAAGGGCAAAGAGGGAGGAAGAAAGGGAGAGAAACATCAGTGTATGGTTGCCTTTCACCTGCCTCCAGCTAAGGACCTGACTGGAGACCTGGCTTGCAAACCTGGTTATGTGCCCTGGCTGGGAATCGAACCAGTGACCTTTGGGTTTGCAGGCCAGTGCCAATCCTCTGAGCCCTCCTGGTCACCCATATCCTTCCACAGAGACAACTCTATGTTGTCTTTTCTTCCTTTCTTTCTCCTTTCCTTCCTCTTTTATACAAATGTTAGTTGATTTTATACAACATTCAGCTTTGGCTTTTTAAAACACAATTCTAACTTTTTGCATATACTTCTTTAACATTGAAGTTTTTAAAATTCTCATCAGAGAGAGCAAGAAGTGGGAAGGGAGAAAGCATTGGCTGCCTCTTTCATGTGCCCGATTGGGGGTCGAACCTATAACGTAGACATGTGCCCTGATCTGGTATTAAACCAGCTACCTTTTGTGTATGGGATAACACTCAACCAAATGAGCCACGCTGGTCAGGGCTCAGCTTCTGCTTTTCAAAAACAATGTAGTTCAGTGACTGATTACTCTATATAGCATGACATAAAATCTTCACTTTAAATATATTCTTGCATCACATTCCACTGAATTGCTGTCCCATTACTTATTTAACCAATCTGCAATTGATGGATAACTACTTTATTTCTAGTTTCTTGATATTATAAACAATGCTACAGTAGATGGCTGCCCATGCACCTCAGTACATGCTGTGTTATCGTGAAGAGACCTCCTTGCCAGTCTGTCCTGGCTTAGGCTCCTGAAACAGGGAATGATGCATTATTCCTCTCTGATTTTAGCTGCTTTTAGCAGGGCCTAGCGTGAGGTAGGTGTGCAGTTAAAGTTGCTTAGACCCAAAGTACTGTGCAAGGAATAGGCTGACCTCCATGTGTTTCACCCCCTGCACAGGTCTGAGAACCATCGCATCCATCGGTCTGTGTCTGACCCGTGGACTCTGGAGGGAGCTGAGCTTACTCACAGCATCATCCAGGCCCCCCACCTCTGGCTTCTCTTGGGCTTTATCCAGCGGAAAGAACTGTCAGGGGATGGAGAGGGGGAAGAGGGAGAGGGATGTTTCTTCTGCTTCCTGCCTACAAGTGCGTCCCAGCTGCAGTTCCTCTGCGTAGGACTACAGCTCCCACCACAGCTCCAGCTCTCTCAGTGCGCTCAACACTGTCTTCTGCCCTTGCCCTTCAGATCCAGGGTAGTAACAGCCCTACTGCTTTTTCTGGGTTCTTCCTCATCCTTAGTGGGCCCCTTGCCCTGCCTGCATCCTTGTAGACCCTCTTGCCTTTAAACCATCTTCAGTTAAACACTTTGCTTAGAATTCTGTTTTCTGCCAGGACCCTCACTGAGATAGAGGGTCCCTTCTGAACCTGAGACTCTACCATTCTAAAACTTTATAGTGGATTTCCAGGCTGCTTTCTGAAATATAAAGAAATTAACAAAAGCTGGCTACACCGGCAGTCAAACCGTAACTGCTCCCCAAAGCTTTATAACAATAGTAATAAAGTATTGAAAGGATGAAGCACCTAAAAATCCCCTTCATTCTGCTGTGACCACTGGGCCAGCATCAGTATTTGTGATTCAGCCTGGAATGTTTCATAAAAATACACACAGAGTGAGTGTTTCATTACTTCTGCCTAGAGGTTCTTTTTATTCATTGAACTTGCAGATAGGCCTGAAATATTACAGCAAGCAAGACCAGAAAGGTTTTATGAGAATGAAGCAGTATTCTGCTTTATACATTCCTTACAATGTATTTAAAGTGTTCTCAATGTATGCATTGCTAAATAAGCTGTCCATTAGTGAGCTGTGAATTGAATTTTTTAATCTATAGGTTGCCTTCTAACCAATTAAGGTGAAAATAGGTTTTGTACCCCCTGCCCCCAACCCCCCATGATTAATTGCTGAGCAATAATCTGAAAAGTCTTCAGGGCATAGAGATGGAGTCTTTGTACATTTGATTGTAAGGGAATATGCTTTAAAGTAAAACACAATGACTGCAGACTGCAGTGTTGCTCATTAGCAAAGCTCAGGCTTTTGAAATTGGTGATTAGGATTTTCCTTCATGGAGGATCAGAGTGCAATGTCTACACATGTAGTTTTTGCTTCTAGACATTAGCTACCAAGAATTTTAGAAGACACACAAAAAGTAGGCCTGTCACTTTGTCTCAAATCAGTCTGCTTCTAAGATAGCAGGAACTTTCTCAGGCATAAAAAGCTACTTTGAATAATTCATGGGGAAGAAATCCTTTCCCTACCTTGAACATAGGGGATGAGGGAGATGACAAACAAAATGATTCATTTATTTGCAACAAACAAATGGAAATCCCTTTGGGAAAATATATGCTATATATATATGCACATGTATATGTGTTATAGTAGAAACTCTCAGAAACTTGGTTCTTTTTGCCAGCACAGTAAAGAATTACAGATAAGCAAGCCTACCAGCACACAAGCAAAGTTTATTAGTGCTAAGTTCTAATAGAAAAGCAAAAGCAAGGGTGGCAAGATCAGGGTAGCAGAAGTTCTGGCCAGAGGCTGAGTAGCCAAGAGGCCAAGAGAGTTAGTTCTTTGTTACAGTTGGTGGGATAGGGTGAGGAGGTGACATTTTGATTGACAGGTAAAGGTGGTGCTAGATCTCCCCGAGGGAGATGTGACAACCCAAACATAGGTATGGGTGGGGGTCTGTTAGCCTGAACCCTTATCTTGCTCTAGACTATTTGTCCATATTGCATATGTGAAGGGAGAAGGCTGTTAACCAAAGTTGTTTTATGGGCTTGTTGCTTGGGCACCGTAGCCCCCTCCCCTCCCCCGTTCCAGGCCTTGGGATGAAAGCACAGTTTCAAGGTTTTCCTTTTCCCAGCTAGTGGAGATGACACACACAGACTTTCAAGGGCTCCCCTGTTACTTGTGCTGTTCAGAATGCCTGGCAGCCTCCTCCGACCAGGCTCAGGATGGCTGGGTCAGCAGGTGAGACATCTCTTCCTCTGCTGTAGCCTCTTGTATTAAATTCTTTATTATACTGCAATGGTGAGGGCCTCGCCTTTATTTCCCCTCTGGCCACTCATTCCTTGTTGCTACCTAACATTTCCTCTCTCAACTAATAGGAATCTTTGGGGATTTTGGGTTCAGGACCAGTAGGTCAACAGGTGAGGCATGTGTCCCTCCTCCTCCCTGCCTTGGTTTGCTGTCTATCCTACCTAACAAAACCATTTTATTATTCCCACATTTTATTGGGGATGCCCAGGGGAGGAGTGAGCTGTAGCAGCTCTGCCCAGGCTTACCCCCTGGTCCTGCCTCTGTGGTCTCCCTTTTGTCTTACTTTCCAGGGAGCTAACAGCAGCCCCACCTTGGCTCACTTCTTTCCTGTAATGTTTCTAGGGAGCCCGGGCAGAGCACCACTTAGGCTCTCTCCTGCTGCTGCTTCTCCCCTAAGTCCTCTCTTTGTTTTACTGTTCTCAGCTTTAATAAACGTACTCTCAAAAATCACCTGGACTTGTGTGGTGAAATCTTTGCTGCGTGGAAGTCAAGAACCCACACACCACAGTCTGACCTGAGGCAGACCTGCTCCAGGCCATTCCCATTCAGCAGTAAAAGCATGCTTCTGAAGTTGTAAATGGCAGGAAGATGGAGGGATGGAAATTTCTGGATGACTGGACTTAACAATTTATAAAATGCTAAGTGCTTGTGAGACCCAAACACCTTGAATAAGTCATCTCCAGGCAGTACTTTCTGCTATTTCTACAGTCTAATCTTTGTTAAAACCAGATCTTTATTCCTAGCCCCAACACACCTTCCCTATTTAAAACTCTGGGGGGAAAATACAATAAAAAATAAACTAAAAAAAGGAACCTCTCAAGTGGTTCTCTAGAGTCACTTACTAAATGATTTTGCATCTGCCTACCTCTTCAATTTTGCCTTTCGGTTTCTTCCCTTTACTTTCAATAGTTTCACCACACTTCCCTTTTTCTGTTGCATGACACCAACCTTGTCCCTGTACCCAGGTCTTTGCTAGGATGCTTTGGAATGTGCTGGAATGCTCTGATAGAGATTTTGACGAAAGTAACTCCTTTTCAACTTCAACTTCAGTGTTAGCTTTTCAATTGTATCTAATTCTTGCTTTGCCCCTAGCCCAGTATCTCATTACATTTAAAAAATTATAATGGTATTTAACATTATATTAATTTCCCTTGACTTATTTATCATCTTTTCCATTAAAATGAGTGATCCGTGGGCAGGGATTTAGTGTATATCACCAGCAGCTGCAACAACATCTAGACATAGTTGGTGACCAACTAGTATCTTTTGAATAAATGAACACATTTTTGTCAAGTGACCCTATTGTATTGGCCAAATCTTAGCAGACTAGGAATTGTTATTCCAGCCAAAATCATGTTAGGCTAGTCCTGGGAGAGCAATGGCCTGTGAGGAGTGAGTAAAGAATTCTGCCCAACAGATTGTGGGGTGACTCTCACATACCATTAGCTTCGAATTAAGGGCATTTTGCATCCCAGATATAGCGGGAAGGCAGAAGAAATAAAGAGCAGTAAAGGGGACAATAGAAGCAAAGTTACTAGAAAATCAGGTGAAGAAAGAAACAAAGACAAATTTGGGGTCTATAAACTGCTTGCGACAGTCTCATTTGGATTGCTTTGGGAGACTTACTGCAGTATCCTAAATGATAAACATTTGTCTGGTTTTCCATGAGTCCTTTTCCCCCATATCTTTCAGTAAAAGCCTATCACCTTAGTTATGTTTCTGCTACATGAAAGAATATTTGATAGAAACCAAATCAGAACCTAAAATGCCCTCAGCTGGCCAGGGTAATGGGCCTACTGCAATGTACATGGATTTCTTCGGTATAAACTTAAAAGTACTCCATTTATATTCAAAGAAGCAACTTATAAATATGGGATTAGTGGGAAATATGACTACATAGCAACCTAAAGACAATCTTTTTTGCAAATTTCAGTTCAGTTTATATTAATAATAGTGTGATGACTAAAAAATAAAAGAGTAATTTTGTTTTAGGCAACTTTTATAAAACTATAGTGGGTTTTTTTTGTTTGTTTTTAGCTTTTTAGCTTTTTTCCTGGCCTGCAACCCAGGCATGTGCCCATCCTGGGAATCAAACTGGTGACCTTTTGGTTTGTGGGACAACGACCAACCCACTGAGCCACGCCAGTCAGGGTATATAACTATAGTGTTTTATGAGAAATTTTTCAGGAGCTCCCAGGCTGAGTCTATCCACGTTCATCACTGGAATTCAGGTGGCATAGGTGTGTCTGGTTGGTTGATGGACCAAATGAACCTCTCGGGATAGAACAGAACCAAAAGAAGGAGTGGTCTGGTTATAAATTTTGTTGGTCACTCTAATTTTTCTGCTGATTCAAGCAACCCCTTTTCCTCAAATTAATACCTGATTTCAATAGAGAGCAGATGGGAGTAATTAAATAGTCATTTCACCAAAACTCTTCAAGACTTTGAGGGTTTTGGGGTCCAAGCTACACGTCCTTGATTATGAAAGGTAACCAAGCATAGGAATAGGAGCAGTCTTCCCCGTTGTGCCACAGAACTGCGACTCCTGTTGGGGCCTGGTGCCCATGAGTGAGAGGTGTCCGGCACAAGCAGCAGAGCTGGTGGCCTGGGCTGCAGCAGGAAGGGCAGCTGACCAGCCTGAGAGCACAAGTGAGAGGCTGCTCAGGGACTCGGAGAGAGGACTGAGTCCCACCCTAAGGAAGGCTAGAGTTGTGATCTGTGTGTGCTACATCTTGAAATGTGAAAAAGGGTCTGGAAACAATGGCAAATGAATAAAACTGAAAAAGAAATTAGCTTGGGAAAGAGACATGGAGGAATACAATAGATGTCTTTCATTGTTCGGGAGCCATCGGGAAATGGAAAGAAAAGGACATTATTTGTAAAGTGCCTTCTGTTCATTCGTCTCCTCAAAATGATGCCAAATACTCCCACATTCCTTATCTCATTAGATCTCCACTTCCGTTTTTACAAGTGAGAAACCTGAAGCTTGGAGACTTTAAAGAATGCATTTGAGATAATGTAGCCAGTTGTTGGTTGAGCTGAGGATCATGCCACGAATCCAGTGGCATGCCAGTCAGCACTTCACTATGAGCCCTCTGGGGGAGAAGAAGCCCTGGTTTGTAGTGTCTGCTGATTTCTGTGGTGTCAAACTCCCATTAAGGTGGATTTCAAGCTACCAACACAGTATCATCAAACAGAGCTGGGAAGAGATGCATATAAACAGCTCTTCCAAGCCATTTGAGTTATGAGACAACCAAGTATTCCATCTTACTTACAACTCAAGTTTCTTCCCAGGATCTGGTTTAACCTCCATGGAGCAGAAGATGCAATAGCTGATTTAAAATGTTAAAAAAAAAAAAAAAAAAAACCCACAAAAAAAGCCTGGTTGGTGGCTCAGTGGATAGGTGTTTGCCTGAGAACCCAAAGGTCGCTGGTTCGATTCCCCAGCCAGGGCACATAACGAGGTTGCAAGCCAGATCTCCAGTCAAGTCCTTAGCTGGAGGCAGGTGAAAGGCAACCATACATTGATGTTTCTATCCTTCTCTGCCTCTCTCCCTACCCCTTTCTCTAAAAATAATAAATAAAATCTTTTTAAAAAGGCTGTCCTGAGGGGGTGGGCTCTTAAGCACAATTCAGAGACAGTCAAATATGAGGTCATAAATGAAGGAGATTCATTCATACCTCAGTTGACAGTTGTCAGGGTTTCCACACCTTGCTATATATCTGTCACCTGCAAAACTTGTAAATGTACAAATTAGGGGAACCATCGCGCAGAAGTGCAGGCTCTGAAGCCAGGCAGCTTACCTTCAAATCTGGTTCGGTTTCTGATTGACTGGATGACCCTGGGCAAGTTCCTTAACCTCTATGTGCTTTAGTTACATTATTGGTAGTTGTTGATGATAGTAACAATATTTACCTCTCAAGGTTATTGAGCAGGTTAAATGTGTAAATGTAAAGTGCTTAAAACAGTGCCTGGAGCATAGTAAACACTATAAGTATTTGTTATTCTTACTGAGACTTCTCCTAGGTGAAGCCCATCTGTCTGTGTATTAAACATACTTTTTCAGTGATTTTTATACAGTCACTTTACTTATTCACAGACATCTGGGAAACAACTGAAGTTTAATTCCTGGTCTTTGGGAGTTGAGTGGCTCCTTATAGGAACCAAGACCAATCCAAGAGCGAATCTCAAGCTATCCTTGCAAATCTGTGACCTTCTGTAAATTCTAAGTTATGATTTTCCTGGAAATCACATGGAAGACCTAGGCTGCAGGATACTATATACATCTTGTTGTGGCTGTTTTTTCTTTTTAATAAATAAAACCTAATTTATAATTAAATTTTCATCTTACTAATGGCATAGAACATGACAGAGGCTGTAGGTTAATTTGAATTTCTACAAAACACTGTAATTTCCACAAATGCCCCCCTCAATGTACATTGCCATGTATATGATAAATCTATATTTCCTTTTTGGCCTGGATCCACATAGGGAGTTCTTTGGACTCTAGCTTTGCTCTCTTTAAGAACTGAAGCAGAGAATACTTTGTTGTGCAAGAGGGTTAACCATCAGCCCTTAATGCTGGGGAAGCTCTAAGTACAGGTTGTACGCAGCGCTACCCACCTGGATGGTAAATACGTGTTACTTAATGGTGTTGCCTTTTGGTGATGCTTTCCCACAATGTTAATTGTGGAAATTTTGATTTTGGAAATAAGGATTCCATTTTTCATTTTCTTGCACAAGCTATTGTTAATTGCTGAATGGTATTTCTCAAGCAATATATTAGCATTACATTTAGCATTACAAAAAGCAAGTAAGAAGGCAGTCTCATTTTTGAATCTCTCCATCCAACACACATGGGCCTGAGCCTTGTCTCCGCATCTTACGAGCCTTGTGCCCTCAGGAAAGTAAATCAGCTTCTCTAAATCTCAGCTTTCTCCCCTATAAAAAAGGTGTAATAATACTAATACTTAGTGCCTGAGTTTATTATGAAAATTATAAAGCATTTAGCATAGTGTCTGATACATGGAAAATGTACAATAAAATGGTACATTAAAAAGTTAGTTGAATCTCACATGTAAAATTCTAACTGACATAGGTATATGGTATAAACTAGCAAAGGAACATACAGAGACAACTACATCATAAAAGCAATGCATGATCAAAGATACATTGTAAATTATCATCAGTCTATACACTGTGAAAAATATGAATAGGTTTTCTAGGTGTGTGGGAGTAATAACCTGTTTTCTACTTAAAGGAGTGTTTTTTTTTTTTTTTTTTTAAGGAGATTTTTCTGAGTAGGTTTGTCCTTTGCATTTTGTATCAAGAAAATGGAAGCTATATCTGGAGCACTCAAGGAGCGAGGGTGAGGGAGTTTTTTTATGACTAAGAATGAAAACTGAAGGGGGATAGTTTATGAGGTGTTACGCAGATGGGTCTATGAGGACAGAGTTATTAACTAGCAACCATAAAATCCTAAAGTGGTAGCCTTTGTCTAAAGGCATGCAAGGATGCAGAGCTGCCAAACCGTATGTGGCTGCCTGCCATCCACCTTAGTTAAGAGCTTCTCATCAGCGGATTGCTGTGCAAGGTAGCTCATGCTGTAAACTCCACTTAAGAAACTGACTTTGAAGCAAGGTCAAGAGAGATGCTAAATTGCATGGACAATAAGTACCTAAGGCTAGCCTAAAATTAAACCACCTGACAAATCTGCCTCGACTTTTTCTCCAGGGCTCTGGATGTTTTGCTGAAGTATGAATTTCCTGACCCCTTGTAATGCACCTCCATCCCTCCCTATTCCCCACCACTGCTGAACCATATTCTTAGAATTCAGGGAATTCATCTGTTTTAGTCCATAAACATAATATGAATGTCTGCTATGTGCCAAGTACAGAAGTAGGTGCTGAAGATGTAAATATGAGTCACCCACATTCTCATTTTGGGAAACAGAAATGAAAATAAATACACACTCTAATTTGATAAGGGCTTTAGTAGTTCTCTGAAATCACGAAGGCAAAGATTCTGCATTTGGAAGATGAGAGAGCTTCTCAAAGCTGGTGATTCTTCTTTAAAATTTTTAGGTCAACATACATCATTGTACTCATTTCTTAAATTTTATATATATATATATATATATATATATATATATATATATTTTATTGTTATATTACATTCATCCCTTTTTTGCTCCCCTCTGTCCCCTTCCCCACCCACCCATTCCCCCCAAAGTCAATCCCACCTGTTGTCCATGTTTAAATTATATTTTGATTGCGCTATTACCGTTGCCCCAATTTTCCCCCACTTTGCCTCCTTCACCCAATACCACCCACTCCCTCAGGCAGTCAATCCCCACACCATTGTTCACATCCCTGGGTCATGCATATGGATTCTTTGGCTACTCCATTTCCTAAACAGGTCCTTACATCCCAATAGCTATTCTGTAACTACCTATTTGTACTTCTTATTTTCTTCACCTCTTCATCCATTTTCTCACACCCCCTTCCTATCTGGCATAAAAATGCTCTTTATATATGAGTCTGTCTCTGTTCTTCCTGATTGCTTAGTTTGTTTCTCATATTCAGTTGTTGATAAATATGTATTTATTGCCACTGTTCATAGTTTTGATCTTTTTCTTAAGTCCCTTTAACATTTCATGCAATAATGATTCAATGACAAATGAATTCTACTCTTTTTTCTTTTCCGAAGAGCTCGTTATCTGCCCTTCTGTTCAAAATGATACTTTTGCTGGGTACAATACTGGCAGTAGGTCCCTGCTTTTCATGACTTTGAATATTTCTTGCCAGTTCTTTCTAGCCTGCAGTTTCTTTTTGAGAAATCAGCTGACAGTCTTATGGGGATTCCTTTGTAGGTAACTGCTTTTCTTTTGCCGCTTTAAGATTCTCCATCTTGACCTTTGACATTTCATTATGATGTATTTTGGAATGGGCCTCTTTGCATCCATCTTATTTGGGACTCTTTGGGCTTCCTGGCTTTGCATGACTATTCCCTTCACCAAATTAAGGTATTTTCCAAGGTCAAAGACTTTTGTAGTGGAGAATGCAGGGCACTGAATACAGTTTAGCTTCTTAAGATTCTTTCTATTGCTATTTGGAGTTTTCAATAGATTCTCCTTCTTCTTGTTCTTTTTTTTTTTTTTTTAAAGATTTTATTATTTTTAGAGAGGGGTAGGGAGGGAAGCAGAGAGGGAGAGAGACATCAATGCATGGTTGCCTTTCACCTGCCTCCAGCTATGGACCTGGCTGGAGACCTGGCTTGCAACCTGGTTATGGGCCATGGTTGGGGAATCGAACCAGTGACTTTTGGGTTCACAGGCTGGCACCTTATCTGTTGTGCCACCAGCGAGGGCTTCTATAGATTCTTAATGATCAGAAAAATAATCTTTGATTAAATTGGAGATGAACACAGTATTTCACTGAATCCCACAGATGCTGCTATAAGTAGGAATTGAATGAAAATCCTCCAGGAACAACTTATGTAGTCCTTCTGTCCTCTGTCTTTTTTGGTCTGGAACTAGGAGAACAGTATTGATTACAGAACTCACTTTAAAGATGAGAGCTATTAAGCTACAACTATTTAACTGTGGTTCCCCAAAAGGAGTTTAAGAAGCACCTAATATTTTGTGAAGTATGAAAATAATCTTGTTTAATTCTAGCCTCCAGAAAAAAGTTATATTGGCCACCAGCCACTTTTAAGGAATTGTGTAAATGTGCACCTCTTCTTTACAGCATTAATTAACATTTTAAGATTAAGTAAAGACTTAAAAGACAAACAGTTTCCATTATCTGCTGAGTTCCTGACTTCCTACAGGTGCATAAAAGGGAAGGTCAAATAAAACCCAGTTCAGCAGGTCAGGATCTAAAATTAAATCACAAGTAAAATGCTGAGTGTGCAATGTTCGCTTTGTTCTGTATTCTGAAACAGGGCAAGCTAGATGCCTGGAGTGATATAAATTATTATACTAAATAGCTTCTTTTCATTGTCTAGAAAAAACCCCAATCATTAAACTTTTAGAAGTCAGGTTGCATAGAGATTCCAACATAATCCATCAAGTTTATGTATTCCAGGAGATAATAAAGCATAAACGTTACTATTTAATTCAACTTCAATAATAATCTCAATGTGGTGTTAAAAAGACTACTCTTTCCTCCTATTTTCCTGGTATTCAGAGTTGTGCTTACCTAAAGCTATTCTTTTTTTTTTTTTTCATTTATTTATTTTTTATTTTATTGTTGTTGTATTACATCCATCCCCTTTTTGCTCCCCTCTGTCCCCCTCCCCACCCACCCATTCCCCCAAAGTCAATCCCACCTGTTGTCCATGTCCATGTTTCCTTTATACTAGGTTCTTGTCTAAGCTGCTCCCCTTTCTTGCCTCTGCCTCCTCCCTCCCCCCACAAAAATGCATTTATTAACATACATTATTTTTACACATATTTAAAGTACATACTGGACTTTGAAGAGTTATTACAAAAAATTTTAAATGTGCCAATAGCTTACATAATTATTACATGTTAAATAATTGTATTTTAGATTATTGTAGCAAGATTAAGCAGTTTTTCTTCTTTAATACTGATTTTACTCAGAATGCTATTTTTGTGAAATATATCACAGAGATGGTGTATTGCAGAACTCACTTTTGTGAAAGTTGTCCTAGAGACAGTGCCAAACCCATAGTAAAAAAGGAACTTGATTTTTGAGTCAGATCCTCCCCCCTCCAATAATATAACTCAACTTTATTTTAAGCAACTCGAACGACAACTAATTCTTTTTGGCATTTTTCCATCTTAAATAGTAGATTTATTTATTTATTTATTTATTTAGGCTGTGCACAGGTCTTACTTCTTTCAATACCCTCTGTTTTTCCTTTAAATGTGTTTTACAAGTTGAAGCCTTCAGAAATAATGGCACTTGCAGTGCTCAGCTGGTCCTTAGAGTAGAAATTATTATGTCTACTATGTTGAGGTAAAAAATAAAAATCCCTAGGATTTAAATAATTTTGTATAATGGTATTCTAGCTATTCTTTGAACTTGTGGTAGACTTCCTATGTGGTCCTAAACTAACCCCTGAACTATTTAAGAGTCTTTTGAGGTAGTGGTTAGGTATGTTCACATTTCAATAATAAAGTTTACTATAGCATTAATTCCTTTTCCCAAGTATCCCCAGTTTGGGGGCCTTCACAACTGAAAATGTGTATTTCCACAATCTATTTGAAAGGAATCTCATCTAATTTACATGCTAATATGAGAATACATATTATCTATGTACACAAATCATATAGTTTAGTAGTTTGCAATTTCTATCCAAATTGGTCTTCATTCTCAGCATCTTTTCTAACCTAAAGATTGACTGATTTCATAACACACCCATAACCACTTGGTTGCTCTTTAAAACATAAATTGCTAACAAAATCTATATATTACATACCCACAAATCGGCACATATTTTGTAACAGTGAATAAGAAAGATAGCATGTCTTCTACGTAATACACACCCACATTTTCTTACTTTTTTCTTCTTCCTTAACTGCATTTGATTTTTCTGAATTATCAGAACACGATTTTCCCATATTGTGAAATAATTCCAATCTAAGAAAACTTAACCTGCAGTAATGCAGGTACAATATACAAAACTATACCTTATTTAGTAAAGTCTATTTATAACAAGATCATTCTAAAGCATTCATAAGTTAAAGTTGATTCTTATCCAACTTTGATTGGCACATTTAATACATTTACCTTTAAGATTATTATTGATAGGTACTTATTCATTATCTATTTTTTCCTTTGTACCTGTGTTCCTGTCTGTTTCTTCATCTTCTTAAAGCAGACCCTTTAGCATCTCTTGCAATGCTGGTTTGGTGGAGATGTATTCTTTTAGACTTCTTTTGCCTGGGAAACTCCTTATTTCACCTTCCATTCTGAATGACAGCCTTGCTGGGTGGAGTATTCTTGGTTGCAGGCCTTTGTTTTTCATTGCTTGAAATATTTTTTGCCATTCCCTTCTAGCTTGTTGTGTTACTGTTGAGAAATCAGCTGATAACCTTATAGGAGCCCCCTTGTATGTTATTAGATGTTTCTCTCTTGCTGCTTTTAGGATTCTCTCCTTGTCTTTGAAATTTGCCATTTTCATTATGATGTGTCTTAGAGTGGGCCTGTTTGGGTTCATCTTCCTTGGGATCCTCTGTGTTTCCTTAACTTGCATGACTTTTTCTCTCCTCAAGTTAGGGAAGTTTTCTGTCATTACTGTTTCAAACAGATTTTCCATTCCTTGCTCCTCCTCTCTTTCTGGTATCCCTATGATATGGATGTTATTACGTTTCATGTTGTCCTGCAACTCTCTTAAAGCCTCTTCATTCATTTTTAGTCTTTTTTCATTTTGTTGCATTGCCTGGGAATTTTTTTCTACATTGACCCCCAGCTTGATAATCCAATCCTCTGCTTTCTCTCGTCTGCTTTTGATAGCATTCATCATTTCCTCCTGGTTCTTAATGATGGTTTTTATGTCCTTTTTAATGCTTGCGTAGTTCTCAGTAAGTCCCTTGAACTTTACCTGGAGTTGTCTGTAGTTTTCTTTGAGCTCGATGAGCTCATTAAGTTTCTCTATCATCATTATTTTGAATTCCCTGTCTGATAGGGTGCTTGCCTCTATTTCATTTTGCACTCTTCCTGGGGGTTCCTCCTTTCCATTTGTCCCCCCATTTTAGGTGGCTCTTGTTTGTTTCTGCTTCTTAGATTGGTCTGCTTTGACTTACTGTCTTAGTGGTGTGACCTTCTGTGGTGTAGAGGTGCATTTTGTTTACTTCCTGGATCTGTGCATGAAATTATCTTTCACTTGGGGGTGGGGGACGCAGGAGGAGCTCCAACCAACTGAACCACCTGACCAATGCAGATCAAGGCTGGCAGTGAGAACTACCTGTATTTTTAGATAATTTCGAAATCCTCCGAAGTGTACATGCCTGCTCCTCCATCCGCGCACCCGGGAGGCCTTCAAGTAGATATTGTTTGCTGACTGCAGTGAATAGTACAAGTGGACAATAAAGGGACTTTTGCTTAGGGCCAGTGCATCCCTCTCAGCTTGTACCCGATGAGTCATATTTTTGTTGATCATGTCTGCTTTTTTGACAACGCATTTCCCTGCAGCCACGCCTCGTCCACCCTCCTCCTCGCTCCCGGCAGTGGGCTCCATTGCCGGGGAGCCAAGCCTGCAGTAGCCGCCCAGGGCTCTTTCCCTGCCGCAACTCCCGCCAACTGCTAAAGCACTTATTCTTAATGGAAAACACTGTGTGAACATTTATTCATTTGAATATCGGTACCATGTGTAAAGAAAACAGTAGTTATCTAGTGAACGTTTCAAACTGCTATTAAGGCATAATAAGCAAATGTAACACAGGACTATAGACAGTATCATAGTAAACAAAACAAAACAAAAACCAAACAAACAAAAAAACCCTCCCAGCTATAAAAAACATTCTTGGGACAATCATAGAAACGTTCTTTTGTACTGAACATTAAATATCAAGAAATTATTTTCTTAGGTATGCTAATAGTATTCTATTGTGATTCTGAAGCATATATCCTTATTCTTCGGAGAGGAAATCTGAAGTATTTAAGAGGTGGAAGTATTTTGATGTCTGCAATGTACTCAAATGGTATACAGAAAGGCATATCTAATTTTTGTATTTTTGAAAATTTTCATGATAAAGAATTGGAGTGAGGGGAACAAAGCTCATCTTTTTCAAGTTTCTTAGACGAGCAACACCATACCCTTTGGCTTGTAGAGCTGCTTTTTTGCTTGTTTGCTGTGGCACCTCAGGTACCTTTGAGCAAGTGCAGCCTCTGCCCCACCCCTGCGCTCCCAGTTCTTAATCACACTTAAGTCTAAGGGATTCTGCAACAACCTAAAGGTAGCCTGAGGGGAAAAGGATCCTGCCAAGCATAATCTTGTTTACATTTCTACAGTATTACACAGTCACGTTCATTTTCAGATTGCAAATTAGTTTGGTTTGCCTTTGCCAATAGTCATGTCTCATTTGGGGACATGTATTTTTTTTTTTTTTTTTTTTTTAATTTTGTCAACACACCCAAGGTTCAGACAGAGGACATTTCTTTCGGGCGGTGGTCACACCCCAGATGGCTTTACAGAGGAATCTTTTTGCCCAACCAGCCATTGTTGAATTCTATTTTGGTCTGTCTATACTTCAATTATTTTCTGAGACATCTAATCTCATCCTTAGAGTTAAAAAAAGAAATCCGGCCCTGGCTGGTAGCACAGTGGATAAGGCGCTGGCCTGCAAACCCAAAGGTCGAAGGTTCGATTCCCCAGCCAGGGCACATAACCAGGTTGCAAACCAGGTCTCCAGTCAGGTCTGTGGCTGGAGGCAGGTGAAACGCAACCATACATTGATGTTTCTCTCTCTCTCTCTGCCTCTCTCCCTTCCCCTCTTTCTAAAAATAATGAAATAAAATCTTAAAAAAAAAAAAAGAAATCCTAGAACCTATAGGGTGATGGGAGAAGAAAAAAAAGAAAATCTTGCAAGTCAGACTCACAATTTTATTATTTTTTTAATGTCAACATTTTATTTTTAAAGGAAATCTTTTTTTTAAAGAGTTTATTTTTAGAGAGAAGGGAAGGGAGAGACTAAGAGAGGGCGAGAAACATCAATGTATGGTTGCCTTTCCCCTGCCTCCAGCTAGGGACCTGGCTGGAGACCTGGTTATGTTGCCCTCGCTGGGAACCAAACCAGCGACCTTTGGGTTCGCAGGCCTTATGCCACCAGCCAGGGCAGAATCACAATTTTATAGTTAACCATTACCCTGAAATATTTTTTTAAAGCAATTTTCATGAGCACTGTACCAGAAGGCTACGACATCATTTTAAAAGTTAATAAACAGACCGACAAGGCAGAGCTGCCATTAATACTCAATACCTACTGTAAACTTCCAATTACAGTTTCCTTTCTTCCCTCCCAGGCTCGCGGCGCCAGAGGTGGTAAGTGCGCTGCGGGCAGGGGCTGGTCTCCTAGGACCGCGCAAGGTGCGCGTCCACCAAGAGCTCGCTTAGTTTTGGCAAGTTTGGCCGGTGCCCAGGGAGGCGTTCACGCGAACTTCAACTTAGCTCCTGACTGAGGACTGGGGAGCCAGCCTGGGCTTCGGGCCCCTGCGGGGCGCGCGGGCGCGGTGGGGACGGGACGGGGCGGGGCGCGCGCACCCAGGCGCCTGCAACCTTGGTGGCCTCGGCATCGGGGGCCGCGGGGGCGGCCATCTTGGTAAAGGCCGGAGCCGCGGCCGGCGCGTTGGTGACGTTGGCGGGGCACCAGATTCGAAGGTCGTCCTGAGTGAGTGACAGGACGACGTGGAGCGAACCCAGCTGGGGCCTGGGCACCCGCGCGGCCCTGCGGCGCTAGGTGAGCTGCGGGCCCGGCCACGTCTCGCTCCGAGGATGGTGAGGCGACGAGCGCTACGGCGCTGCCTGCAGATGCTGCTGCTCTTTGAGGAGCCGGCGCGACGCGGCCGGGGGCGGAGGAACCCAAGCTCCAGCCGCTACGGGTCCTGCCGCGGCGCAGGGGCGCTGTGGCAGGCGGCGGAGGAGCCGCAGAGACGGCGGAGCCAGCGCCCGCGCCCGACGGTCCCCAGCTGTAGGTGATCCCGCGGGCCCCGCTCCCCCGCCCCGCGCCCCCGGGGCGCCGCGCGGTCCTGGGGTCTCGCGCGAGGTGGCGCCCTCGCTCCCGCTGCTCCCCTCGCGGCTCTGCCGCTCTCGGCCGCCGGGTGGGACCCGGGCTGAGCCGGGCGGACTGTGGGTGGGACTCCAGGTTCAAGCCCTGCCTCCTAGAGGAGATGCTGCATTTCTGAGTTGCAGGGCTGCGTGTGCGTTTCCGAACCTCGCGAGTGGCGGAGTCCGCGTCTGAACCTGCCTGGGTGAGGAGCCGCATTATTATTATTATTGTTATCGTGAGGAGCCACATTATTATTATCGTTATTTTCCCTGGGAGAGAAACCGTCTCTGGGATTTGTTGCAGAGCCCATCTTCTCTCCAAATTAGAGGTTGCTCTCCACTGCCCGGAAGGCTCGTGGGCGAGTAGTCTTTTAGTTGTATGCAAATGAAGGGGTTTCTTAGAGCAACTTTATTTCTGCTGCATCTATAGTATTTATCTCCTAAAAGTCCATTTTAACAAGCTTCTCCCCTTTTATCTTGAAAGTTAACCAAGCAATGGAAATGAAAAGCAAAGGGAACAAGGTGGGGCGGGTTGTGGAAGCTGGAGCTTTATGGAGTTCTCTGTACTGTGGTTGATTGGTAGTTAAATTGGGAATTATGGCAGGCTTTTCAGACCTTGTATTCAGATAGCTACTTCTTCCTCACCCCTCTTGAGAAGAACTTCCTGCCGTTCTGGTAGTTGAGGTAAATAGGCTTCCTCGCCTCTAGATTCTGATGTATCATACACCTCAGTTGAACCTGGAAAATATGTTTTAAGAGAATGAGAAAAGTTAAGCTTTAGAATATCATTTAGTTCTTGTACTTGCCTTAGCTGCTGGTTGTTCTGTAGATACTATAATATGACTCACCTAGTTTACTGTGGCTTAACATGTAGTGTTTGATAACAATGATGAATTTATTGAGGTTTTTGATAGCTTTCTGAATGAAGAGTAAGAATATTTCAGTTGTTGTTAAAAATGGATATCTGGCGTTTCCATTTCTATCTTCACTTATATTGGTTTTGATTTCGCTCAGACACCAACATCTTTTAGAAAGAAATTATGTAATCTTTAAAAAGAAAAGATTAGCTATATCCCAGAGTACTCTGATTTTGTGGCAAGAAAATATTAGGCCTGTTAGTGAAAAGTTAGGGCAAGTGTACTTGTTTAAAAGAATTTAAAAGAGAGATTGACTTTAATTAAGAGTCTTAAATTAAAATATAGTCACACTTTTCAGAGATTTTATTTCATTACATTTGCAGACTTTCCTGCTGCAGGAATTTTGGTTAAGTCTCCCAAGAGATGAAAATATTAATGTATTTCTCATACCCTTACTTTCACTGACAATTCCAAATTATATTGTATAGACTTTGCATTGCAAAATTTAATTTAAAAATTAGTCCAATTACAAATGTGTGAAGGACAGTCTATCAAAGGGTTTTGGTTGTGTTTTAGTTGATATAGTCATCCTTGCGTTTGAAAAGGGTTTTCTTGTCACTTTGGGTATTTGTGAATTTGGGAAGCCAAGAAAATTTTTAAGGTCATTTGGTCTGTGTTTGGAAAAGTACTGTTTGCATTTAATTTTGTTGTTTCGTTCCGCTTTTTCTTTGTAGCAGTAGATAACTATGGATAATAGGTTTTTTTTTGTTGTTTGTTTCATTTCACTCTATATAAATTAGAATATAGCTGTAGCTGTGTTGATTTGTGCATTTTAGATCAAAATGCATAAAGGAAAAAGTGTTTTCATTGAAGTATTGAGGAAGTGAACTTGCTTGCACATAGTTAATGGTTAATGAGTACCTTTATCTTGAAGACCAGTTAAGGGCATGTATAAAATTGGCATTAAAAGGATCACCTTTGGCCCTAGCCAAGTGGTTCAGCTGGTTGGAACATCATTCTGTGCTCAAAAAGGTTGTGGGTTCTATCCCCAGTCTGGGCATGTATGGGAGGCAGCTAACCCATGTTTCTTTCTCTCCCTTCCTCTCTCTCTGAAGTTAATAAATATACATCCTTGGGTGAGGATCTTAAGAAAAAAAGCATCCTGTATGTGATTTCTAGCATGAGGTTCTAGCACCATTCTAACTACTGTGCCACTAAAGGATTCTATGTATGTGTAATTTATAGTGCCTTACTTGACTTGTCTTTTGAATTTAATATTATGTATTTAAATATTATTTTACAGACATTTTTGACATTATATATAAACATATATCCTAGGAGGCTGTTTTGTTATGTCAGAGATGTAGTCTTTTGCTAACTCATCTTTTTAAGTAACATATTATAACTTTATAACTTACAAAATCCTTTTCAGGTTATTTTAAGGTACATTTATTTTTAGTTTGATTTTATAGACATACAGTATATGAGATTATTAACCCATTCCACAGATGAGGAAAACAGGAAACTGAGGGCCTGGGAGGTTTCAGTGTTTGTCCAAGGTCCCTTAGCACAGCAGCCCTGGCTTTTGGTGGGATATGCACATTGCTGCCTCTTCTTGGAAAGGGGTACCAATGTAGCCAAGGTAGAGTGATTTGGATCAAAAAGACTCAGCCTACATCACAGCCATAGATTGTATCCCTAACCCAGTTGTAAATGGTCAGTACCATTGATTATGGAGCCACAGGGCTGGCATATAGATGGATCAGCATAAATTCAAATGCATGATTGAAAAGCAACTCAGTGTGCACTTGCTACCTAGAAAAGTACATTTTTTCCCCTTGAAGACAGCAGATTCTTGATTAAACAGTAAATGCCTGTAGACTTCAATGCTTTTTCGTGATTTCTTCCAGTGATAAGAGTGAAGTTGTCAGAATAAAGAAATACTAAGCTTTGTCATTGTTACTGGCCCTCCTTAAATTATAGACTTGTTTGTTTTGCATAAGGACTAATGCTAGGACAACTGAACAACAGCAATAATTTGTCCTGAATTTGAATTTATAATTTATGTTTTGAATTTTGAAGGTCCTTCAAACTACAAAGATGTTAACTATCTTTTCAAGTTACTGTGGTCATTTCTTTGGCTTGTTTAGAGGGTTCACAAAAACAAGTACTATATATATTCAGAATATTGTGCAATTTTATGGTTGAGATAACTAATGGCACCTTAAAGAATTTGTGGACTCAAAGTCAAAGCCCTTTATTTCTTTCTTTCTTTTATTTTATTTTATTTTATTGTTGTTGTATTACATCCATCCCCTTTTTGCTCCCCTCTGTCCCCCTCCCCACCCACCCATTCCCCCCAAAGTCAGTACCACCTGTTGTCCATGTCCACGGTTCCTTTATACTAGGTTCTTGTCTAAACTGCTCCCCTTTCTTGCCTCTGCCTCCCCCCTCCCCCCAACCCCTTTCCCCCTGACCACTGAAGGCCTATTCATCGTATTCATATACTTGGTTCTGTTTTGCTTGTTGTTAGTTTTGCTCATTATTGTCCCGTAATGGGTGAGATCATATGATATTTGTC